>OZ038517.1:71048785-71078785 GCA_964036315.1 Acanthosepion esculentum | reverse complement strand
AACTTGTCGGACCCTTGCTTCCAAAAAGCAGCTCCCAAAACCTTGTTCCTGATCAGAGATAAGAATATATTTTCTGACGAACGAGACAGTTGGAAAATATAAAAAGGAATTAGATCACCATTACTCTGACCATAGTTCCGTGAAGTCTGGGGGTAACACTCACAACTTGTCGGACCCTTGCTTCCAAAAAGCAGCTCCCAAAACCTTGTTCCTGATCAGAGATAAGAATATATTTTCTGACGAACGAGACAGTTGGAAAATATAAAAAGGAATTAGATCACCATTACCCTGACCATAGTTCCATGAAGTCTGGGGGTAACACTCACAACTTGTCGGACCCTTGCTTCCAATAAGCAGCTCCCAAAACCTTGTTCCTGATCAGAGATAAGAATATATTTTCTGACGAACGAGACAGTTGGAAAATATAAAAAGGAATTAGATCACCATTACCCTGACCATAGTTCCGTGAAGTCTGGGGGTAACACTCACAACTTGTCGGACCCTTGCTTCCAATAAGCAGCTCCCAAAACCTTGTTCCTGATCAGAGATAAGAATATATTTTCTGACGAACGAGACAGTTGGAAAATATAAAAAGGAATTAGATCACCATTACCCTGACCATAGTTCCGTGAAGTCTGGGGGTAACACTCACAACTTGTCGGACCCTTGCTTCCAATAAGCAGCTCCCAAAACCTTGTTCCTGATCAGAGATAAGAATATATTTTCTGACGAACGAGACAGTTGGAAAATATAAAAAGGAATTAGATCACCATTACCCTGACCATAGTTCCATGAAGTCTGGGGGTAACACTCACAACTTGTCGGACCCTTGCTTCCAAAAAGCAGCTCCCAAAACCTTGTTCCTGATCAGAGATAAGAATATATTTTCTGACGAACGAGACAGTTGGAAAATATAAAAAGGAATTAGATCACCATTACCCTGACCATAGTTCCATGAAGTCTGGGGGTAACACTCACAACTTGTCGGACCCTTGCTTCCAAAAAGCAGCTCCCAAAACCTTGTTCCTGATCAGAGATAAGAATATATTTTCTGACGAACGAGACAGTTGGAAAATATAAAAAGGAATTAGATCACCATTACCCTGACCATAGTTCCATGAAGTCTGGGGGTAACACTCACAACTTGTCGGACCCTTGCTTCCAAAAAGCAGCTCCCAAAACCTTGTTCCTGATCAGAGATAAGAATATATTTTCTGACGAACGAGACAGTTGGAAAATATAAAAATGAATTAGATCACCATTACCCTGACCATAGTTCCGTGAAGTCTGGGGGTAACACTCACAACTTGTCGGACCCTTGCTTCCAAAAAGCAGCTCCCAAAATCTTGTTCCTTCTCAGAGATAAGAATATATTTTCTGACGAACGAGACAGTTGGAAAATATAAAAAGGAATTAGATCACCATTACCCTGACCATAGTTCCATGAAGTCTGGGGGTAACACTCACAACTTGTCGGACCCTTGCTTCCAAAAAGCAGCTCCCAAAACCTTGTTCCTGATCAGAGATAAGAATATATTTTCTGACGAACGAGACAGTTGGAAAATATAAAAAGGAATTAGATCACCATTACCCTGACCATAGTTCCGTGAAGTCTGGGGGTAACACTCACAACTTGTCGGACCCTTGCTTCCAAAAAGCAGCTCCCAAAATCTTGTTCCTTCTCAGAGATAAGAATATATTTTCTGACGAACGAGACAGTTGGAAAATATAAAAAGGAATTAGATCACCATTACCCTGACCATAGTTCCATGAAGTCTGGGGGTAACACTCACAACTTGTCGGACCCTTGCTTCCAAAAAGCCGCTCCCAAAACCTTGTTCCTGATCAGAGATAAGAATATATTTTCTGACGAACGAGACAGTTGGAAAATATAAAAAGGAATTAGATCACCATTACCCTGACCATAGTTCCATGAAGTCTGGGGGTAACATTCACAACTTGTCGGACCCTTGCTTCCAAAAAGCAGCTCCCAAAACCTTGTTCCTGATCAGAGATAAGAATATATTTTCTGACGAACGAGACAGTTGGAAAATATAAAAAGGAATTAGATCACCATTACTCTGACCATAGTTCCGTGAAGTCTGGGGGTAACACTCACAACTTGTCGGACCCTTGCTTCCAAAAAGCAGCTCCCAAAACCTTGTTCCTGATCAGAGATAAGAATATATTTTCTGACGAACGAGACAGTTGGAAAATATAAAAAGGAATTAGATCACCATTACCCTGACCATAGTTCCATGAAGTCTGGGGGTAACACTCACAACTTGTCGGACCCTTGCTTCCAATAAGCAGCTCCCAAAACCTTGTTCCTGATCAGAGATAAGAATATATTTTCTGACGAACGAGACAGTTGGAAAATATAAAAAGGAATTAGATCACCATTACCCTGACCATAGTTCCGTGAAGTCTGGGGGTAACACTCACAACTTGTCGGACCCTTGCTTCCAATAAGCAGCTCCCAAAACCTTGTTCCTGATCAGAGATAAGAATATATTTTCTGACGAACGAGACAGTTGGAAAATATAAAAAAGAATTAGATCACCATTACCCTGACCATAGTTCCATGAAGTCTGGGGGTAACACTCACAACTTGTCGGACCCTTGCTTCCAAAAAGCAGCTCCCAAAACCTTGTTCCTTCTCAGAGATAAGAATATATTTTCTGACGAACGAGACAGTTGGAAAATATAAAAAGGAATTAGATCACCATTACCCTGACCATAGTTCCATGAAGTCTGGGGGTAACACTCACAACTTGTCGGACCCTTGCTTCCAAAAAGCAGCTCCCAAAACCTTGTTCCTGATCAGAGATAAGAATATATTTTCTGACGAACGAGACAGTTGGAAAATATAAAAAGGAATTAGATCACCATTACCCTGACCATAGTTCCATGAAGTCTGGGGGTAACACTCACAACTTGTCGGACCCTTGCTTCCAAAAAGCAGCTCCCAAAACCTTGTTCCTGATCAGAGATAAGAATATATTTTCTGACGAACGAGACAGTTGGAAAATATAAAAAGGAATTAGATCACCATTACCCTGACCATAGTTCCGTGAAGTCTGGGGGTAACACTCACAACTTGTCGGACCCTTGCTTCCAAAATGCAGCTCCCAAAATCTTGTTCCTTCTCAGAGATAAGAATATATTTTCTGACGAACGAGACAGTTGGAAAATATAAAAAGGAATTAGATCACCATTACCCTGACCATAGTTCCATGAAGTCTGGGGGTAACACTCACAACTTGTCGGACCCTTGCTTCCAAAAAGCAGCTCCCAAAACCTTGTTCCTGATCAGAGATAAGAATATATTTTCTGACGAACGAGACAGTTGGAAAATATAAAAAGGAATTAGATCACCATTACCCTGACCATAGTTCCATGAAGTCTGGGGGTAACATTCACAACTTGTCGGACCCTTGCTTCCAAAAAGCAGCTCCCAAAACCTTGTTCCTGATCAGAGATAAGAATATATTTTCTGACGAACGAGACAGTTGGAAAATATAAAAAGGAATTAGATCACCATTACTCTGACCATAGTTCCGTGAAGTCTGGGGGTAACACTCACAACTTGTCGGACCCTTGCTTCCAAAAAGCAGCTCCCAAAACCTTGTTCCTGATCAGAGATAAGAATATATTTTCTGACGAACGAGACAGTTGGAAAATATAAAAAGGAATTAGATCACCATTACCCTGACCATAGTTCCATGAAGTCTGGGGGTAACACTCACAACTTGTCGGACCCTTGCTTCCAATAAGCAGCTCCCAAAACCTTGTTCCTGATCAGAGATAAGAATATATTTTCTGACGAACGAGACAGTTGGAAAATATAAAAAGGAATTAGATCACCATTACCCTGACCATAGTTCCGTGAAGTCTGGGGGTAACACTCACAACTTGTCGGACCCTTGCTTCCAATAAGCAGCTCCCAAAACCTTGTTCCTGATCAGAGATAAGAATATATTTTCTGACGAACGAGACAGTTGGAAAATATAAAAAGGAATTAGATCACCATTACCCTGACCATAGTTCCGTGAAGTCTGGGGGTAACACTCACAACTTGTCGGACCCTTGCTTCCAATAAGCAGCTCCCAAAACCTTGTTCCTGATCAGAGATAAGAATATATTTTCTGACGAACGAGACAGTTGGAAAATATAAAAAGGAATTAGATCACCATTACCCTGACCATAGTTCCATGAAGTCTGGGGGTAACACTCACAACTTGTCGGACCCTTGCTTCCAAAAAGCAGCTCCCAAAACCTTGTTCCTGATCAGAGATAAGAATATATTTTCTGACGAACGAGACAGTTGGAAAATATAAAAAGGAATTAGATCACCATTACCCTGACCATAGTTCCATGAAGTCTGGGGGTAACACTCACAACTTGTCGGACCCTTGCTTCCAAAAAGCAGCTCCGAAAACCTTGTTCCTGATCAGAGATAAGAATATATTTTCTGACGAACGAGACAGTTGGAAAATATAAAAAGGAATTAGATCACCATTACCCTGACCATAGTTCCATGAAGTCTGGGGGTAACACTCACAACTTGTCGGACCCTTGCTTCCAAAAAGCAGCTCCCAAAACCTTGTTCCTTCTCAGAGATAAGAATATATTTTCTGACGAACGAGACAGTTGGAAAATATAAAAAGGAATTAGATCACCATTACCCTGACCATAGTTCCATGAAGTCTGGGGGTAACACTCACAACTTGTCGGACCCTTGCTTCCAAAAAGCAGCTCCCAAAACCTTGTTCCTGATCAGAGATAAGAATATATTTTCTGACGAACGAGACAGTTGGAAAATATAAAAATGAATTAGATCACCATTACCCTGACCATAGTTCCGTGAAGTCTGGGGGTAACACTCACAACTTGTCGGACCCTTGCTTCCAAAAAGCAGCTCCCAAAATCTTGTTCCTTCTCAGAGATAAGAATATATTTTCTGACGAACGAGACAGTTGGAAAATATAAAAAGGAATTAGATCACCATTACCCTGACCATAGTTCCATGAAGTCTGGGGGTAACACTCACAACTTGTCGGACCCTTGCTTCCAAAAAGCAGCTCCCAAAACCTTGTTCCTGATCAGAGATAAGAATATATTTTCTGACGAACGAGACAGTTGGAAAATATAAAAAGGAATTAGATCACCATTACCCTGACCATAGTTCCGTGAAGTCTGGGGGTAACACTCACAACTTGTCGGACCCTTGCTTCCAAAAAGCAGCTCCCAAAATCTTGTTCCTTCTCAGAGATAAGAATATATTTTCTGACGAACGAGACAGTTGGAAAATATAAAAAGGAATTAGATCACCATTACCCTGACCATAGTTCCATGAAGTCTGGGGGTAACACTCACAACTTGTCGGACCCTTGCTTCCAAAAAGCAGCTCCCAAAACCTTGTTCCTGATCAGAGATAAGAATATATTTTCTGACGAACGAGACAGTTGGAAAATATAAAAAGGAATTAGATCACCATTACCCTGACCATAGTTCCGTGAAGTCTGGGGGTAACACTCACAACTTGTCGGACCCTTGCTTCCAAAAAGCAGCTCCCAAAATCTTGTTCCTTCTCAGAGATAAGAATATATTTTCTGACGAACGAGACAGTTGGAAAATATAAAAAGGAATTAGATCACCATTACCCTGACCATAGTTCCGTGAAGTCTGGGGGTAACACTCACAACTTGTCGGACCCTTGCTTCCAATAAGCAGCTCCCAAAACCTTGTTCCTGATCAGAGATAAGAATATATTTTCTGACGAACGAGACAGTTGGAAAATATAAAAAGGAATTAGATCACCATTACCCTGACCATAGTTCCATGAAGTCTGGGGGTAACACTCACAACTTGTCGGACACTTGCTTCCAAAAAGCAGCTCCCAAAACCTTGTTCCTGATCAGAGATAAGAATATATTTTCTGACGAACGAGACAGTTGGAAAATATAAAAAGGAATTAGATCACCATTACCCTGACCATAGTTCCATGAAGTCTGGGGGTAACACTCACAACTTGTCGGACCCTTGCTTCCAAAAAGCAGCTCCCAAAACCTTGTTCCTTCTCAGAGATAAGAATATATTTTCTGACGAACGAGACAGTTGGAAAATATAAAAAGGAATTAGATCACCATTACCCTGACCATAGTTCCATGAAGTCTGGGGGTAACACTCACAACTTGTCGGACCCTTGCTTCCAAAAAGCAGCTCCCAAAACCTTGTTCCTTCTCAGAGATAAGAATATATTTTCTGACGAACGAGACAGTTGGAAAATATAAAAAGGAATTAGATCACCATTACCCTGACCATAGTTCCGTGAAGTCTGGGGGTAACACTCACAACTTGTCGGACCCTTGCTTCCAAAAAGCAGCTCCCAAAACCTTGTTCCTGATCAGAGATAAGAATATATTTTCTGACGAACGAGACAGTTGGAAAATATAAAAAGGAATTAGATCACCATTACCCTGACCATAGTTCCGTGAAATCTGGGGGTAACACTCACAACTTGTCGGACCCTTGCTTCCAAAAAGCAGCTCCCAAAATCTTGTTCCTTCTCAGAGATAAGAATATATTTTCTGACGAACGAGACAGTTGGAAAATATAAAAAGGAATTAGATCACCATTACCCTGACCATAGTTCCGTGAAGTCTGGGGGTAACACTCACAACTTGTCGGACCCTTGCTTCCAAAAAGCAGCTCCCAAAACCTTGTTCCTGATCAGAGATAAGAATATATTTTCTGACGAACGAGACAGTTGGAAAATATAAAAAGGAATTAGATCACCATTACCCTGACCATAGTTCCGTGAAGTCTGGGGGTAACACTCACAACTTGTCGGACCCTTGCTTCCAATAAGCAGCTCCCAAAACCTTGTTCCTGATCAGAGATAAGAATATATTTTCTGACGAACGAGACAGTTGGAAAATATAAAAAGGAATTAGATCACCATTACCCTGACCATAGTTCCGTGAAGTCTGGGGGTAACACTCACAACTTGTCGGACCCTTGCTTCCAAAAAGCAGCTCCCAAAACCTTGTTCCTGATCAGAGATAAGAATATATTTTCTGATGAACGAGACAGTTGGAAAATATAAAAAGGAATTAGATCACCATTACCCTGACCATAGTTCCGTGAAGTCTGGGGGTAACACTCACAACTTGTCGGACCCTTGCTTCCAAAAAGCAGCTCCCAAAACCTTGTTCCTGATCAGAGATAAGAATATATTTTCTGACGAATGAGACAGTTGGAAAATATAAAAAGGAATTAGATCACCATTACCCTGACCATAGTTCCATGAAGTCTGGGGGTAACACTCACAACTTGTCGGACCCTTGCTTCCAAAAAGCAGCTCCCAAAACCTTGTTCCTGATCAGAGATAGGAATATATTTTCTGACCAACGAGACAGTTGGAAAATATAAAAAGGAATTAGATCACCATTACCCTGACAATAGTTCCGTGAAGTCTGGGGGTAACACTCACAACTTGTCGGACCCTTGCTTCCAAAAAGCAGCTCCCAAAACCTTGTTCCTGATCAGAGATAAGAATATATTTTCTGACGAACGAGACAGTTGGAAAATATAAAAAGGAATTAGATCACCATTACCCTGACCATAGTTCCGTGAAGTCTGGGGGTAACACTCACAACTTGTCGGACCCTTGCTTCCAAAAAGCAGCTCCCAAAACCTTGTTCCTGATCAGAGATAAGAATATATTTTCTGACGAACGAGACAGTTGGAAAATATAAAAAGGAATTAGATCACCATTACCCTGACAATAGTTCCGTGAAGTCTGGGGGTAACACTCACAACTTGTCGGACCCTTGCTTCCAAAAAGCAGCTCCCAAAACCTTGTTCCTGATCAGAGATAAGAATATATTTTCTGACGAATGAGACAGTTGGAAAATATAAAAAGGAATTAGATCACCATTACCCTGACCATAGTTCCATGAAGTCTGGGGGTAACACTCACAACTTGTCGGACCCTTGCTTCCAAAAAGCAGCTCCCAAAACCTTGTTCCTGATCAGAGATAAGAATATATTTTCTGACAAACGAGACAGTTGGAAAATATAAAAAGGAATTAGATCACCATTACCCTGACCATAGTTCCGTGAAGTCTGGGGGTAACACTCACAACTTGTCGGACCCTTGCTTCCAAAAAGCAGCTCCCAAAACCTTGTTCCTGATCAGAGATAAGAATATATTTTCTGACGAACGAGACAGTTGGAAAATATAAAAAGGAATTAGATCACCATTACCCTGACAATAGTTCCGTGAAGTCTGGGGGTAACACTCACAACTTGTCGGACCCTTGCTTCCAAAAAGCAGCTCCCAAAACCTTGTTCCTGATCAGAGATAAGAATATATTTTCTGACGAATGAGACAGTTGGAAAATATAAAAAGGAATTAGATCACCATTACCCTGACCATAGTTCCATGAAGTCTGGGGGTAACACTCACAACTTGTCGGACCCTTGCTTCCAAAAAGCAGCTCCCAAAACCTTGTTCCTGATCAGAGATAAGAATATATTTTCTGACGAACGAGACAGTTGGAAAATATAAAAAGGAATTAGATCACCATTACCCTGACCATAGTTCCGTGAAGTCTGGGGGTAACACTCACAACTTGTCGGACCCTTGCTTCCAAAAAGCAGCTCCCAAAACCTTGTTCCTGATCAGAGATAAGAATATATTTTCTGACGAACGAGACAGTTGGAAAATATAAAAAGGAATTAGATCACCATTACCCTGACAATAGTTCCGTGAAGTCTGGGGGTAACACTCACAACTTGTCGGACCCTTGCTTCCAAAAAGCAGCTCCCAAAACCTTGTTCCTGATCAGAGATAAGAATATATTTTCTGACGAATGAGACAGTTGGAAAATATAAAAAGGAATTAGATCACCATTACCCTGACCATAGTTCCATGAAGTCTGGGGGTAACACTCACAACTTGTCGGACCCTTGCTTCCAAAAAGCAGCTCCCAAAACCTTGTTCCTGATCAGAGATAAGAATATATTTTCTGACGAACGAGACAGTTGGAAAATATAAAAAGGAATTAGATCACCATTACCCTGACCATAGTTCCGTGAAGTCTGGGGGTAACACTCACAACTTGTCGGACCCTTGCTTCCAAAAAGCAGCTCCCAAAACTTTGTTCCTGATCAGAGATAAGAATATATTTTCTGACGAACGAGACAGTTGGAAAATATAAAAAGGAATTAGATCACCATTACCCTGACCATAGTTCCCTGAAGTCTGGGGGTAACACTCACAACTTGTCGGACCCTTGCTTCCAAAAAGCAGCTCCCAAAACGTTGTTCCTTATCAGAGATAAGAATATATTTTCTGACGAACGAGACAGTTGGAAAATATAAATAGGAATTAGATCACCATTACCCTGACCATAGTTCCGTGAAGTCTGGGGGTAACACTCACAAATTGTCGGACCCTTGCTTCCAAAAAGCAGCTCCCAAAAACTTGTTCCTGATCAGAGATGAGAATATATTTTCTGACGAACGAGACAGTTGGAAAATATAAAAAGTAATTCGATCACAATTACCCTGACCATAGTTCCGTGAAGTCTGGGGGTAACACTCACAACTTGTCGGACCCTTGCTTCCAATAAGCAGCTCCCAAAACCTTGTTCCTGATCAGAGATAAGAATATATTTTCTGACGAACGAGACAGTTGGAAAATATAAAAAGGAATTAGATCACCATTACCCTGACAATAGTTCCGTGAAGTCTGGGGGTAACACTCACAACTTGTCGGACCCTTGCTTCCAAAAAGCAGCTCCCAAAACCTTGTTCCTGATCAGAGATAAGAATATATTTTCTGACGAATGAGACAGTTGGAAAATATAAAAAGGAATTAGATCACCATTACCCTGACCATAGTTCCATGAAGTCTGGGGGTAACACTCACAACTTGTCGGACCCTTGCTTCCAAAAAGCAGCTCCCAAAACCTTGTTCCTGATCAGAGATAAGAATATATTTTCTGACGAACGAGACAGTTGGAAAATATAAAAAGGAATTAGATCACCATTACCCTGACCATAGTTCCGTGAAGTCTGGGGGTAACACTCACAACTTGTCGGACCCTTGCTTCCAAAAAGCAGCTCCCAAAACCTTGTTCCTGATCAGAGATAAGAATATATTTTCTGACGAACGAGACAGTTGGAAAATATAAAAAGGAATTAGATCACCATTACCCTGACAATAGTTCCGTGAAGTCTGGGGGTAACACTCACAACTTGTCGGACCCTTGCTTCCAAAAAGCAGCTCCCAAAACCTTGTTCCTGATCAGAGATAAGAATATATTTTCTGACGAATGAGACAGTTGGAAAATATAAAAAGGAATTAGATCACCATTACCCTGACCATAGTTCCATGAAGTCTGGGGGTAACACTCACAACTTGTCGGACCCTTGCTTCCAAAAAGCAGCTCCCAAAACCTTGTTCCTGATCAGAGATAAGAATATATTTTCTGACGAACGAGACAGTTGGAAAATATAAAAAGGAATTAGATCACCATTACCCTGACCATAGTTCCGTGAAGTCTGGGGGTAACACTCACAACTTGTCGGACCCTTGCTTCCAAAAAGCAGCTCCCAAAACTTTGTTCCTGATCAGAGATAAGAATATATTTTCTGACGAACGAGACAGTTGGAAAATATAAAAAGGAATTAGATCACCATTACCCTGACCATAGTTCCCTGAAGTCTGGGGGTAACACTCACAACTTGTCGGACCCTTGCTTCCAAAAAGCAGCTCCCAAAACGTTGTTCCTTATCAGAGATAAGAATATATTTTCTGACGAACGAGACAGTTGGAAAATATAAATAGGAATTAGATCACCATTACCCTGACCATAGTTCCGTGAAGTCTGGGGGTAACACTCACAAATTGTCGGACCCTTGCTTCCAAAAAGCAGCTCCCAAAAACTTGTTCCTGATCAGAGATGAGAATATATTTTCTGACGAACGAGACAGTTGGAAAATATAAAAAGTAATTCGATCACAATTACCCTGACCATAGTTCCGTGAAGTCTGGGGGTAACACTCACAGCTTGTCGGACCCTTGCTTCCAAAAAGCAGCTCCCAAAAAGCAGCTCCCAAAACCTTGTTCCTGATTAGAGATAAGAATATATTTTCTGACGAACGAGACAGTTGAAAAATATTTTAAAGGAATTAGATCACCATTACCCTGACCATAGTTCCATGAAGTCTGGGGGTAACACTCACAACTTGTCGGACCCTTGCTTCCAAAAAGCAGCTCCCAAAACCTTGTTCCTGATCAGAGATAAGAATATATTTTCTGACGAACGAGACAGTTGGAAAATATTAAAAGGAATTAGATCACCATTACCCTGACCATAGTTCCGTGAAGTCTGGGGGTAACACTCACAACTTGTCGGACCCTTGCTTCCAAAAAGCAGCTCCCAAAACCTTGTTCCTGATCAGAGATAAGAATATATTTTCTGACGACCGAGACAGTTGGAAAATATTAAAAGGAATTAGATCACTATTACCCTGACCATAGTTCCGTGAAGTCTGGGGGTAACACTCACAACTTGTCGGACCCTTGCTTCCAAAAAGCAGCTCCCAAAACCTTGTTCCTGATCAGAGATAAGAATATATTTTCTGACGAACGAGACAGTTGGAAAATATAAAAAGGAATTAGATCACCATTACCCTGACCATAGTTCCGTGAAGTCTGGGGGTAACACTCACAACTTGTCGGACCCTTGCTTCCTAAAAGCAGCTCCCAAAACCTTGTTCCTGATCAGAGATAAGAATATATTTTCTGACGAACGAGACAGTTGGAAAATATAAAAAGGAATTAGATCACCATTACCCTGACCATAGTTCCGTGAAGTCTGGGGGTAACACTCACAACTTGTCGGACCCTTGCTTCCAAAAAGCAGCTCCCAAAACTTTGTTCCTGATCAGAGATAAGAATATATTTTCTGACGAACGAGACAGTTGGAAAATATAAAAAGGAATTAGATCACCATTACCCTGACCATAGTTCCCTGAAGTCTGGGGGTAACACTCACAACTTGTCGGACCCTTGCTTCCAAAAAGCAGCTCCCAAAACGTTGTTCCTTATCAGAGATAAGAATATATTTTCTGACGAACGAGACAGTTGGAAAATATAAATAGGAATTAGATCACCATTACCCTGACCATAGTTCCGTGAAGTCTGGGGGTAACACTCACAAATTGTCGGACCCTTGCTTCCAAAAAGCAGCTCCCAAAACCTTGTTCCTGATCAGAGATGAGAATATATTTTCTGACGAACGAGACAGTTGGAAAATATAAAAAGTAATTCGATCACAATTACCCTGACCATAGTTCCGTGAAGTCTGGGGGTAACACTCACAGCTTGTCGGACCCTTGCTTCCAAAAAGCAGCTCCCAAAAAGCAGCTCCCAAAACCTTGTTCCTGATTAGAGATAAGAATATATTTTCTGACGAACGAGACAGTTGAAAAATATTTTAAAGGAATTAGATCACCATTACCCTGACCATAGTTCCATGAAGTCTGGGGGTAACACTCACAACTTGTCGGACCCTTGCTTCCAAAAAGCAGCTCCCAAAACCTTGTTCCTGATCAGAGATAAGAATATATTTTCTGACGAACGAGACAGTTGGAAAATATTAAAAGGAATTAGATCACCATTACCCTGACCATAGTTCCGTGAAGTCTGGGGGTAACACTCACAACTTGTCGGACCCTTGCTTCCAAAAAGCAGCTCCCAAAACCTTGTTCCTGATCAGAGATAAGAATATATTTTCTGACGACCGAGACAGTTGGAAAATATTAAAAGGAATTAGATCACTATTACCCTGACCATAGTTCCGTGAAGTCTGGGGGTAACACTCACAACTTGTCGGACCCTTGCTTCCAAAAAGCAGCTCCCAAAACCTTGTTCCTGATCAGAGATAAGAATATATTTTCTGACGAACGAGACAGTTGGAAAATATAAAAAGGAATTAGATCACCATTACCCTGACCATAGTTCCGTGAAGTCTGGGGGTAACACTCACAACTTGTCGGACCCTTGCTTCCTAAAAGCAGCTCCCAAAACCTTGTTCCTGATCAGAGATAAGAATATATTTTCTGACGAACGAGACAGTTGGAAAATATAAAAAGGAATTAGATCACCATTACCCTGACCATAGTTCCGTGAAGTCTGGGGGTAACACTCACAACTTGTCGGACCCTTGCTTCCAAAAAGCAGCTCCCAAAACCTTGTTCCTGATGAGAGATAAGAATATATTTTCTGACGAACGAGACAGTTGGAAAATATAAAAAGGAATTAGATCACCATTACCCTGACCATAGTTCCGTGAAGTCTGGGGGTAACACTCACAACTTGTCGGACCCTTGCTTCCAAAAAGCAGCTCCCAAAACCTTGTTCCTGATCAGAGATAAGAATATATTTTCTGACGAACGAGACAGTTGGAAAATATAAAAAGGAATTAGATCACCATTACCCTGACCATAGTTCCGTGAAGTCTGGGGGTAACACTCACAACTTGTCGGACCCTTGCTTCCAAAAAGCAGCTCCCAAAACCTTGTTCCTGATCAGAGATAAGAATATATTTTCTGACGAACGAGACAGTTGGAAAATATAAAAAGGAATTAGATCACCATTACCCTGACCATAGTTCCGTGAAGTCTGGAGGTAACACTCACAACTTGTCGGACCCTTGCTTCCAAAAAGCAGCTCCCAAAACCTTGTTCCTGATCAGAGATAAGAATATATTTTCTGACGAACGAGACAGTTGGAAAATATAAAAAGGAATTAGATCACCATTACCCTGACCATAGTTCCGTGAAGTCTGGGGGTAACACTCACAACTTGTCGGACCCTTGCTTCCAAAAAGCAGCTCCCAAAACCTTGTTCCTGATCAGAGATAAGAATATATTTTCTGACGAACGAGACAGTTGGAAAATATAAAAAGGAATTAGATCACCATTACCCTGACCATAGTTCCGTGAAGTCTGGGGGTAACACTCACAACTTGTCGGACCCTTGCTTCCTAAAAGCAGCTCCCAAAACCTTGTTCCTGATCAGAGATAAGAATATATTTTCTGACGAACGAGACAGTTGGAAAATATAAAAAGGAATTAGATCACCATTACCCTGACCATAGTTCCGTGAAGTCTGGGGGTAACACTCACAACTTGTCGGACCCTTGCTTCCAAAAAGCAGCTCCCAAAACCTTGTTCCTGATGAGAGATAAGAATATATTTTCTGACGAACGAGACAGTTGGAAAATATAAAAAGGAATTAGATCACCATTACCCTGACCATAGTTCCGTGAAGTCTGGGGGTAACACTCACAACTTGTCGGACCCTTGCTTCCAAAAAGCAGCTCCCAAAACCTTGTTCCTGATCAGAGATAAGAATATATTTTCTGACGAACGAGACAGTTGGAAAATATAAAAAGGAATTAGATCACCATTACCCTGACCATAGTTCCGTGAAGTCTGGGGGTAACACTCACAACTTGTCGGACCCTTGCTTCCAAAAAGCAGCTCCCAAAACCTTGTTCCTGATCAGAGATAAGAATATATTTTCTGACGAACGAGACAGTTGGAAAATATAAAAAGGAATTAGATCACCATTACCCTGACCATAGTTCCGTGAAGTCTGGAGGTAACACTCACAACTTGTCGGACCCTTGCTTCCAAAAAGCAGCTCCCAAAACCTTGTTCCTGATCAGAGATAAGAATATATTTTCTGACGAACGAGACAGTTGGAAAATATAAAAAGGAATTAGATCACCATTACCCTGACCATAGTTCCGTGAAGTCTGGGGGTAACACTCACAACTTGTCGGACCCTTGCTTCCAAAAAGCAGCTCCCAAAACCTTGTTCCTGATCAGAGATAAGAATATATTTTCTGACGAACGAGACAGTTGGAAAATATAAAAAGGAATTAGATCACCATTACCCTGACCATAGTTCCGTGAAGTCTGGAGGTAACACTCACAACTTGTCGGACCCTTGCTTCCAAAAAGCAGCTCCCAAAACCTTGTTCCTGATCAGAGATAAGAATATATTTTCTGACGAACGAGACAGTTGGAAAATATAAAAAGGAATTAGATCACCATTACCCTGACCATAGTTCCGTGAAGTCTGGGGGTAACACTCACAACTTGTCGGACCCTTGCTTCCAAAAAGCAGCTCCCAAAACCTTGTTCCTGATCAGAGATAAGAATATATTTTCTGACGAACGAGACAGTTGGAAAATATAAAAAGGAATTAGATCACCATTACCCTGACCATAGTTCCGTGAAGTCTGGGGGTAACACTCACAACTTGTCGGACCCTTGCTTCCAAAAAGCAGCTCCCAAAACCTTGTTCCTGATCAGAGATAAGAATATATTTTCTGACGAACGAGACAGTTGGAAAATATAAAAAGGAATTAGATCACCATTACCCTGACCATAGTTCCGTGAAGTCTGGGGTAACACTCACAACTTGTCGGACCCTTGCTTCCAAAAAGCAGCTCCCAAAACCTTGTTCCTGATCAGAGATAAGAATATATTTTCTGACGAACGAGACAGTTGGAAAATATAAAAAGGAATTAGATCACCATTACCCTGACCATAGTTCCGTGAAGTCTGGGGGTAACACTCACAACTTGTCGGACCCTTGCTTCCAATAAGCAGCTCCCAAAACCTTGTTCCTGATCAGAGATAAGAATATATTTTCTGACGAACGAGACAGTTGGAAAATATAAAAAGGAATTAGATCACCATTACCCTGACCATAGTTCCGTGAAGTCTGGGGGTAACACTCACAACTTGTCGGACCCTTGCTTCCAAAAAGCAGCTCCCAAAACCTTGTTCCTGATCAGAGATAAGAATATATTTTCTGACGAACGAGACAGTTGGAAAATATAAAAAGGAATTAGATCACCATTACCCTGACCATAGTTCCGTGAAGTCTGGGGGTAACACTCACAACTTGTCGGACCCTTGCTTCCAAAAAGCAGCTCCCAAAACCTTGTTCCTGATCAGAGATAAGAATATATTTTCTGACGAATGAGACAGTTGGAAAATATAAAAAGGAATTAGATCACCATTACCCTGACCATAGTTCCATGAAGTCTGGGGGTAACACTCACAACTTGTCGGACCCTTGCTTCCAAAAAGCAGCTCCCAAAACCTTGTTCCTGATCAGAGATAGGAATATATTTTCTGACCAACGAGACAGTTGGAAAATATAAAAAGGAATTAGATCACCATTACCCTGACAATAGTTCCGTGAAGTCTGGGGGTAACACTCACAACTTGTCGGACCCTTGCTTCCAAAAAGCAGCTCCCAAAACCTTGTTCCTGATCAGAGATAAGAATATATTTTCTGACGAACGAGACAGTTGGAAAATATAAAAAGGAATTAGATCACCATTACCCTGACCATAGTTCCGTGAAGTCTGGGGGTAACACTCACAACTTGTCGGACCCTTGCTTCCAAAAAGCAGCTCCCAAAACCTTGTTCCTGATCAGAGATAAGAATATATTTTCTGACGAACGAGACAGTTGGAAAATATAAAAAGGAATTAGATCACCATTACCCTGACCATAGTTCCGTGAAGTCTGGGGGTAACACTCACAACTTGTCGGACCCTTGCTTCCAAAAAGCAGCTCCCAAAACCTTGTTCCTGATCAGAGATAAGAATATATTTTCTGACGAATGAGACAGTTGGAAAATATAAAAAGGAATTAGATCACCATTACCCTGACCATAGTTCCATGAAGTCTGGGGGTAACACTCACAACTTGTCGGACCCTTGCTTCCAAAAAGCAGCTCCCAAAACCTTGTTCCTGATCAGAGATAAGAATATATTTTCTGACGAACGAGACAGTTGGAAAATATAAAAAGGAATTAGATCACCATTACCCTGACCATAGTTCCGTGAAGTCTGGGGGTAACACTCACAACTTGTCGGACCCTTGCTTCCAAAAAGCAGCTCCCAAAACTTTGTTCCTGATCAGAGATAAGAATATATTTTCTGACGAACGAGACAGTTGGAAAATATAAAAAGGAATTAGATCACCATTACCCTGACCATAGTTCCGTGAAGTCTGGGGGTAACACTCACAACTTGTCGGACCCTTGCTTCCAAAAAGCAGCTCCCAAAACCTTGTTCCTGATCAGAGATAAGAATATATTTTCTGACGAACGAGACAGTTGGAAAATATTAAAAGGAATTAGATCACCATTACCCTGACCATAGTTCCGTGAAGTCTGGGGGTAACACTCACAACTTGTCGGACCCTTGCTTCCAAAAAGCAGCTCCCAAAACCTTGTTCCTGATCAGAGATAAGAATATATTTTCTGACGAACGAGACAGCTGGAAAATATAAAAAGGAATTAGATCACCATTACCCTGACCATAGTTCCGTGAAGTCTGGGGGTAACACTCACAACTTGTCGGACCCTTGCTTCCTAAAAGCAGCTCCCAAAACCTTGTTCCTGATCAGAGATAAGAATATATTTTCTGACGAACGAGACAGCTGGAAAATATAAAAAGGAATTAGATCACCATTACCCTGACCATAGTTCCGTGAAGTCTGGGGGTAACACTCACAACTTGTCGGACCCTTGCTTCCAAAAAGCAGCTCCCAAAACCTTGTTCCTGATCAGAGATAAGAATATATTTTCTGACGACCGAGACAGTTGGAAAATATTAAAAGGAATTAGATCACCATTACCCTGACCATAGTTCCGTGAAGTCTGGGGGTAACACTCACAACTTGTCGGACCCTTGCTTCCAAAAAGCAGCTCCCAAAACCTTGTTCCTGATCAGAGATAAGAATATATTTTCTGACGAACGAGACAGCTGGAAAATATAAAAAGGAATTAGATCACCATTACCCTGACCATAGTTCCGTGAAGTCTGGGGGTAACACTCACAACTTGTCGGACCCTTGCTTCCAAAAAGCAGCTCCCAAAACCTTGTTCCTGATCAGAGATAAGAATATATTTTCTGACGAACGAGACAGTTGGAAAATATAAAAAGGAATTAGATCACCATTACCCTGACCATAGTTCCGTGAAGTCTGGGGGTAACACTCACAACTTGTCGGACCCTTGCTTCCAAAAAGCAGCTCCCAAAACCTTGTTCCTGATCAGAGATAAGAATATATTTTCTGACGAACGAGACAGTTGGAAAATATAAAAAGGAATTAGATCACCATTACCCTGACCATAGTTCCGTGAAGTCTGGGGGTAACACTCACAACTTGTCGGACCCTTGCTTCCAAAAAGCAGCTCCCAAAACCTTGTTCCTGATCAGAGATAAGAATATATTTTCTGACGAACGAGACAGTTGGAAAATATAAAAAGGAATTAGATCACCATCACCCTGACCATAGTTCCGTGAAGTCTGGGGGTAACACTCACAACTTGTCGGACCCTTGCTTCCAAAAAGCAGCTCCCAAAACCTTGTTCCTGATCAGAGATAAGAATATATTTTCTGACGAACGAGACAGTTGGAAAATATAAAAAGTAATTAGATCACCATTACCCTGACCATAGTTCCGTGAAGTCTGGGGGTAACACTCACAACTTGTTGGACCCTTGCTTCCAAAAAGCAGCTCCCAAAACCTTGTTCCTGATCAGAGATAAGAATATATTTTCTGACGAACGAGACAGTTGGAAAATATTAAAAGGAATTAGATCACCATTACCCTGACCATAGTTCCATGAAGTCTGGGGGTAACACTCACAACTTGTCGGACCCTTGCTTTCAAAAAGCAGCTCCGAAAACCTTGTTCCTGATCAGAGATAAGAATATATTTTCTGACGAACGAGACAGCTTGAAAATATAAACAGGAATTAGATCACCATTACCCTGACCATAGTTCCCTGAAGTCTGGGGGTAACACTCACAACTTTTCGGACCCTTGCTTCCAAAAAGCAGCTCCCAAAACCTTGTTCCTGATCAGAGATAAGAATATATTTTCTGACGAACGAGACAGTTGGAAAATATAAAAAGTAATTAGATCACCATTACCCTGACCATAGTTCCGTGAAGTCTGGGGGTAACACTCACAGCTTGTCGGACCCTTGCTTCCAAAAAGCAGCTCCCAAAACCTTGTTCCGGATCAGAGATAAGAATATATTTTCTGACGAACGAGACAGTTGGAAAATATAAAAAGGAATTAGATCACCATTACCCTGACCATAGTTCCATGAAGTCTGGGGGTAACACTCACAACTTGTCGGACCCTTGCTTCCAAAAAGCAGCTCCCAAAACCTTGTTCCTTATCAGAGATAAGAATATATTTTCTGACGAACGAGACAGTTGGAAAATATAAAAAGGAATTAGATCACCATTACCCTGACCATAGTTCCGTGAAGTCTGGGGGTAACACTCACAACTTGTCGGACCCTTGCTTCCAAAAAGCAGCTCCCAAAACCTTGTTCCTTATCAGAGATAAGAATATATTTTCTGACGAACGAGACAGTTGGAAAATATAAAAAGGAATTAGATCACCATTACCCTGACCATAGTTCCGTGAAGTCTGGGGGTAACACTCACAACTTGTCGGACCCTTGCTTCCAATAAGCAGCTCCCAAAACCTTGTTCCTTATCAGAGATAAGAATATATTTTCTGACAAATGAAATGGCCAGGAAATTTGTATAGCAATTTTGGAGAGAAGGAACGCCGATACTTTGTGAGCCTCCCAATCCTCATAAATACGGATAATTTACTCCTGTTTGGCAGTGAGTATTCGACCCCCGTCTGTGAGGGTCGGCGACAGAAAGGCAGTCATCTTCAAGAAAGAACTACCTACTTTAGGCTGTTGAGAAAGAACGTCGGCCCACTACTAAAAACCAATTGAGATTTGCCTTATCCCACTTAGAAGATATCTGTCGACGGCCTACGAACTCACTCAACTTCGAAATTCATATTCTCTGCAAGAACTTTAACAACAAATCTTAAAGAAAGCGATTTTTAGGCGCCCAGGAAAATTTTTTGAGCAAGCTTTTTCTTTTTTATGAACATTTTTTCTTCCTTTAAATGTAAAAGAGTTTTCTTCTACATTTTTTTTTCTCTCGTAATTGGGTATATCTTTTTTATCCCCACCACTTTTTTGTGGATGTAAATAAATATTTTCTTCCTTTGTTGTTACACACCGAGCTGCCCCAAAACAGAGAATTGTCTGCTATCATTTTTCAAGCCGTTGTTAATTTTCACTTTTGTCGAATTTTTAACGTCAACCCTTTTATTGTAACAGAGAGAGGCACACCCACATGAATGCACACACGCAAATATAACTTTTATTGACTGGAAATGGAAATAGTGTGTATATATCAAAGTACAATTTGAGTTTAGATGTTTGTTTACCGATGAGAAACACAATCTCAGGGCAGGAGGCGATGTTTTAAACCTGGGTCACTAGTAAACAATGGGGATGGGTGAGATACTTGGTTTTGTTTAACAGTATTTGTTTTGATTAAAAGGTTGAATCAATGTTTAGATATCCCAAAGTATAATTTTGGTGAAGCGAGAAGAACTCGTGATTGAGATAAGGTAAATAATTGGAGAATAGGTTGACATGTCAAGGGATGGTTTTTGGCACTTTGAAAATAGCATGATTAGTTGAGGCTCGTGGTACCTGCGTGCCGGGCTGAGGGTCAATTGTGATCAGCTGATCCTTTTTTTATATTAACTCGAGATTTTGCTGATAAGGAAGAGTCGGGGGAAAGAGACTGTCGTCGTGAGAGTCACGAGACTGTCAGCAGAATTTTGGGGGAGAGAAAGAAGACTGCCTCCTGTTCTGAGAAGTCTGTATGAGATTGGACTATTAGTCATAAACCTACCCCAGGCGATTCAATACGCGTTTATCACACACAAACCCTCTCTCTGTTGGGAATTTGCTGGATGCATTTTGTCTTTTTTTTCATTTATGTTAAATGTTTTTATTCTCCCTGTAACCTCAGTTCTGATGTTATTTTTTTTATATAAACGACGTCAATATTTCCCCCATTGTTGTCCGGCTTCTGCAGATATTATTTCTTGTTTTATTTTGCCACAATCTAATCTTCCTAGCGCCAACTCTCACAGCCGTGTCCACATCCTCAGTCGACCGTGAACGTATGGACAACACCCCGCTTACTGGATCTAAAAACTAACACAGCGTGGGCAACGAGCAGGACTTGACCAGTTGACCGGTCGAAATAATCTACGGGTACTCAGGGAGCGTACGCCCAGTTACCCCTAAGTTCGGTTCGGACCGAGTAGACACCTCAACCCAAAGAGGAAGACGCCGGAGGTTGAGGGGCTAGGGACGAAGTGTTAGATTATGTGGGAAATCCGGGATAAGTTTCCCATACCTTTTCAGTTACTTAAAGCGGTGTAATACTCACCCGGCTTCTCGGGTAATTTCAAAATAATATTAAGCTCAGTGAGGAGTCGGGTGCCATTACACGGCACCTGAGGTCTCCCTAAAATAGGGGAGTACAAAGAGGGATTGAGTATGTTTTTCTCACGGTATTGCTGTTAAAGTAACTTTAAATTGACCTTGTGCCACATTCGATAGCGACGTGAGCCCACTGAAAATTAAAATATTCCTCCGGCTTCGGCTGGGGTAGTTGCAAAATAAAGTTAAGTTAAAGTATCCCTGCAGACCCTACCCTTCTATTCGAGAGGTGGGTGGGGTCATTATCCAGCGCCTGCGGTGTCCCCAAAAAGGGGATTGAGAAATTTTCCCACACACTTCGACCTTCTCTCACATTTGATCAGTAGTGATAGTAATAATACATAGTAAGTCATGAGGGATCAATTTATTACTTAAGACAACAGAAAATTGAACCCCCATTTTTTGACCAGTACTGATAGTAATAATACATAGTAAGTCATGCGGGATCAATTTATGACTTAAAGACAATAGAAAATTTAACCCCCATTTTTTTACCAGTAGTGATAGTAATAATACATAGTAAGTCTTGAGGGATCAATTTATTACTTAAGACAACAGAAAATTGAACCCCCATTTTTTTGACCAGTACTGATAGTAATAATACATAGTAAGTCATGAGGGATCAATTTATTACTTAAGACAACAGAAAATTGAACCCCCACTTTTTGACCAGTAGTGATAGTAATAATACATAGTAAGTCATGAGGGATCAATTTATTACTTAAGACAACAGAAAATTGAACCCCCATTTTTTGACCAGTACTGATAGTAATAATACATAGTAAGTCATGAGGGATCAATTTATTACTTAAAGACAATAGAAAATTGAACCCCCATTTTTTGACCAGTAGTGATAGTAATAATACATAGTAAGTCATGTGGGATCAATTTATTACTTAAGACAACAGAAAATTGAACCCCCATTTTTTGACCAGTAGTGATAGTAATAATACATAGTAAGTCATGAGGGATCAATTTATTACTTAAAGACAATAGAAAATTGAACCCCCATTTTTTGATCAGTAGCGATAGTAATAATACATAGTAGTTCATGAAGGATCAATTCATTAATATATATATATATATATATATATATATATATATATATACATGTATGTGTGCGTGTGTGTGTGTGTGTCTGTGTGTCTGTTTGATATATTTTCACTCGAGATCTCTCCAAATGGTTTTGACCAAACTTGGCGCATTCATTGTGTAATGTAAGAGATAAGTTCTTAGCGTAAAAATCGATAATTTAAAAAAAAATCAATAATCGATAAAGCCGAGAAAAAATTGATAAATTTAACTTTTTTTCTTCCTATGTCATTCAATCTCGGTGTGTTGGTTACTTACATCATGACGAGACAACGATACCTCATTTTTATTTCTATACCACTGCGTTAAGCGAAAAACGAAAAATCGATTTCAACACAAATTTTAAACTCAAAACTCCCTCAATTTTCAAGCAATCTAATACAAACTTCACTCAATTGTAGCCAACAATAAGTTGATTGTCTAATAGGCATTTAACTTGATAACTAAGTCCACCCATATAGTGAAAACACGCGTAAATAGCGAAAAAAGTGGCGATTTTTACTGGTTTCTTTCTTATTTTTCGTTGATCTTTCACCCAATTTTTATCAAACTTAACAATTGCTTTATAAATATATCCTCTTTTACATCCCGGGTAGCACACTTACAAATTGAATTTCAAAAATTCCAAAATAATTGTGGTCTGGAGTGGGTCTTCATGTTGCCTGTTTTACCCCTTCATGTCCTCGGCTAACTTTGATTGAATAAATACAGACTACTTCTGTTATATCAGTAACTGCATTAATTCAAAATGTTTTTTTAATGAAAGTACTTTAAAGTAATTCAACAAGATAGACTCTGTTACATCTAAACATGATGTTGTTTTTGCTCCATTTTAATTGAATGCCTTTTCTGATTGACCATCTGGGTAAGGCTGCTAGTATATTAATAAATATACCTACGTTTGCGGTGCGACTTAATTTTCGTTTTTTTACCAATTCATTAAAAAACCATAAGTTACATTTCGTGCCTGATGAGTTGGCAAAACAACGAAACTTAAGTCGCACTCCAAACGTAGGTATATGTATAGCTATTAATATATACTTCTTAGCTCTGTCTAACCACATTGAGCACTCTTATGTTGACACCTTAAAGTAAATTTAGTACATATTTATTTGCTTACCTGTGTATGCACGCTAACGCGCGTATATACAGTTAGTAGTATGAAGTTATTTGATTTACCCACCTCTCACTCCTGTCTGGCTCTCCTGATTTAACTATATATATATATATATATATATATATATATATATATATATATATATATATATATATATATATATATATATATATATATATATATATATATCAGTTATAGCTATATTTATGGGTTAAAGTGCTCTATATGAAGGATAGAGCGTGTGTAAATCTAAAAGTGGACATTGAGATCATCATCTTGCCTGTCTAATATATTTACTTCATTCAACGGGAGTTGCTGACTACGTTTTGTAAACAGAAATGCAACATCCCTAGACGTTTTTCTCGCACTTGTCTGACTCCAAGATTGCCATTTTAGTGAGGTTCAACCTCTATAGAAGATTTTAAATTTTCATAGCGTGCCATTAGCCATGGATGAAAATAAATCTCTCAAGATTTACACCGATGCAATCACTGAAACTTAAAACTGTTACCAAGGCAGACCTCGTATGTTCAATGCTCGCTAGACTTTTGTGACCTTTTGTCCGACTAAGACAAACTTCGTAAATTATCATAACTTCTGCTTTACCTTTTCTTTCCAGTTTCCCATTCAGACTTTTCTTCTTGACCATGTCCTCCTCCCCTTCCGCTTTACCTCATCCCCTTCCCTTTTACCTCCTCCTCTTCCGTTTTGCCTCCTCCCCTTCCGTTTTACCCCCTCCTTTCTCTATGGTGGTTGAATGAGAGCAGTTTTGTTTTGGAGGCATTACAATTTGCAAGCCATTTCTTGCCCCAGTTAACCACTGACTTTTCAAGAGCAGGCCAGGTTAACTTTATCAGCTCTCATGGATTTGCTATCGAAACAGGAGAAAACGATAGCATCACTCGCATGGATGCCTGCTAGGAAACTGACGATATCAGGAAGGTCATTTATGAAGATCTTAAACGACGTAGGACCCCGGGTAGAGCCTTGAGGTACACCCGCGTTCGTGTGAAAGGATTTGGAAGCGAGTCCGTTCAGAATGACTTTCGATTTGATAGGAATGATTGGATGAAACCGAGCAATCATCTTGTAATACCGCACTGAAGCTTACGTAGAAAGCCAGCATGCTGAGCTCTGACAAACGCCTTTGAGATGTCCAGAGGCACAGCTCAAGTTTTGTCGTCATTATCAAGTGCTTGATATACAATGACGGCCGCAAGATCATCAACAGCAGAGCAGGCAAAACGGAATCCCTGTTGCTTGTTAGAGAGTAGATCGTGAGAGATAAGATGCTTAACCTCTTCAGTATTGATTAAAGCTAATAGAGCGATAGTTAGAGGGGGGGGTCAGAAGGTTCTCCAGAATTCCTAAAAACGGGGCCTACAGAGGAGAACTTTCAACAAGTTGGAAACAAAGAAGCAGCGAGACAATAGTTATAGAGATTGGAGAGAACTGGAGCCATCTTGGGAGCACATTTCTTTCGGATAACGGCTGTGATCCTGCCACCTCCACTTGCTTTATGGGAGTCTAATTTAGAAATGATGTTCTGGATCAGTGACATTGTAATGCGCATGTCACTCATTAGAGCCCCAGTTCTAGGGGGAAATCAGGTGTGGGTTCACCAAAGGAATCGCGTGTTGAGTTGGAAGAGAATTTCCGAGCAAAGCATTCAACCTGATCTGATGTAGATACCAGAACTTCAAATTGATTGAATAGAGGAGGAATTTCGGATTTGCTGTTGTCCAGCACACTCTTGCCGAGGCGGCAATAATCTCTAGAACCGAACTTGCGAGATGCTATACGTTGTTTCATTCTTGCACTCGTTACGAGCAGGGAGAAAGAGACGTCTGTTGCAATCCGACGTGTAACTCTGGTATAGCTGGAAGAGGTGATTCTTGTGGGCTATCGGGGGCGAGCATGCAGGTGGGAATCACGGAGATGAACGTAGTTTAACACGGTATTTCCTTGCTAGAATGAAAGCGTCCTTTCACATAGGAGGAAACCTCAGAGTTGCACTTTTGAACAGGATGATTTAAAATTTCATTCCAACGGACGCCACGAAGGAAATCAGGGAACGGATTCCAAACTACTCGGTGATAGCAGAAAGATGTTCTGTTAGTAGGAGGTTCTTGGCTGGTGGGGGAGCGGAAGGAGAGGTTTACAGACACTACCGTAATGATCAGAGATGCCAAGACAGCAGAGCTGCGTAGTATGACATGAGTCCGAGATCGAGAAGAGAAGCGTGTTCCAGAGGGTTACTGGGGAAACTCGTGGGGAAGTCAACCACTTGAGTGATTGATTGAGAAGTTAAGGGTTTAGATGCCAGCGATGTCAGTGACAAAGTGTTTTAGCCACCTGCTATGGTGGACATTAAGGTCAACACAAATATATTTGCAAACGAGTGTAGGGAGATGGCCTTGTTTATATTAACGGAAATACTGTCTAGGAGGCAACAGTCTTGAGAGGAAGGGGAAGAGTAGAGAAAGAAGAGATAGCTGACTGAATTAAGTAGAGAGAGAGAGAGAGAGAGAGAGAGAGAGAGAGAGAGAGAGAGAGAGAGATGTAAAATGGTTTGGAGATTAAGCAGATGTTCGCTGACATAAACTTCCCGCCCATGCATGCTGACAGTAGAGTCCCTTTCTAAGGAGAGGAAGGTAGCCAGGAATCGCGAAATCAGAGGAGGGAATTGGAGAGTTAATATTAATTTTCGCAGAGAACTAGGATGCCTGGAGACTTTTAGAAGAGGAATGATTCCATATTGCATAAGTTGGTAAGAATGCCACGGATGTTGGAGAAATAAAGGTCAAGGGGTTGAGGTCTTTTGTTGAGTTGATTTAGGTTTATATCTTTGGACATTTATAGTCATGGTGTGTTATTTTGGTAGAGAAAGGCCTAGGCTACTAGTAGCAGTCGGTCATTCAATATAACATCTGCAGGAAGGAAATTAGCGGAGACTGCAGCATATTGGGTTGCCCATCGGAGATGCTTGCAGGGTTACCCTTCCATACACGACATGGCATTGTAAGAACACCGGTATTATGCGACTGTTGATCACAGCAGCTTCTCAAGTTGCTATACAAGACTGCGGACTCCTCACTACCAGTCTGGAACAGCAGCCAGAAAACTGCAGTGAACAAAACAAGATCTAGATTTAAAATTCAAATGCAAAGCACTGACTCATTGATTTTGTTAGAAATTAAAAAGACTCGAATTTACAAACTTTGCTTAACACACGCAAAAGCAAATCCAAAACAAAACTCGTGAAATTTCATACCTTGATGCGAAATGTTTTTCGGCCAATAGAAAACTAGGAGACATTTAAAAACAAAATTCAAATAATCTTCAATTCTCAGAAACAAATTCTTTTACGGACCTTTTCGCGAGCCGACGCGAAGTTTGTCCAATCGAAAGGCCCGAATCATATCCGTGAGTGAATTCCCAAATGACCTTTTCAAACCCCACAAACAAAATAAAAGACAGGCAAGTTCGCCTGTCACCAGAGAGAAGGAGACGAGCGTATTAACACGTCCCTTGACAACGTCAAGCGATTGTTATTATTATCTCTACCTTTCTCCCTCACCTCTTTTATACTTGATAAACGAACGGAACATTTTAAGACTGAGCGATTACTTCAAAGACATTCCTACACTACGATAACGCTCATACATACATCCACACATACGTTCCTGCCTACGTACACATAAACTCATTCTTGCAAGGACTACTACGAATATTTTGGCGACCTTGTATCAAACAAAGTACATTAATTTTATTTGTAGAGACCTTAATTGATTTATATGTATATAAATTTGTTGTTTTACTTTACAACTTGATTTTCTTGTTTTATACCCCTCTTATGGTGGGCTATCTAACTAACAAGGCCAAATCAAACTAATCTATTTCAACACTCATACACTTCACTATAACTGATAACCCACTATATATTATCCAACCCAGTACTCTCAGTATGAAGAGACGTTGCCACCAGCCACGCATATAAAAAAAAAAAAAAAAAAAATTAGGACAACACCACAAGGAAAGGAACCGGGATCCATTACTCCTGTTCAAGAAAAGGGGGTGAAGTATGGACCGGGCGATAGGAGAGTCTATCTACACTTATTAAAAAAAAACAAACAAAAAAAAAAATATGACAAAACAAAGCAAAAAAAATAAACAAGCAAACAAACAAAAAACAAAAACAAAACAATCCCTTGTTTGACTTCCAGATATTTTATTTCAAAGAAATGCGCTTTCAGATATCTTATTTGGGGGAAGGGGGGGGGGATCGAGCGGCGGCCCACAGATGACCCAGCAAAGACATATATACATACCTGTGCGCCGAGCAGTTAAATTTTTTTTCTCTTTTTACCTCTTTCTAAATTCTTCTTCTTTGTCCATATCCTTCTTTCTTCCTTCTTTTTTCTTCTCCCCCCCCCCCGATCTATGAAAACCCTTACCATTGCCAGCTGAAAGGTTGGAAGATTAATTTTGTACATTTCTAACAAGCGTATTTTGCAGAAAAAGCCCTCTTTCTTCTTCTTCTTCTTCTTCTTCTTCTTCTTCTTCTTCTTCTTCTTCTTCTTCTTCCTCTTCTTCTTCTTCTTCTTCTCCTTCTTCGTCTCCTTCTCTATCTCCTCCTCCGCCTTCTCTATCTCCTCTTCCTCCTCCTTCTTCTTCATCTCCTCCTCCTCCCCTTCTTCTTCTTCTTCTTCTTCTTCTTCTTCTTCTTCTTCTTCTTCTTCTTCTTCTTCTTCTTCTTCTTCTTCTTCTTTATCTCCTCCCACTTCTTCTTCTCTATCTCCTCCTCCTCCTTCTCCTCCTCTATCTCCTCCTCTATCTCCTCCTCCTTCTTCTCTGTCTACTCTTTTTTCTTCTTTTCTTCTCCTTCTTCTCTATCTCCCCCTCCTCCTTCTATATCGCCTCTTCCTCCCACTTCTTCTCCTCTCCTTCCTTCTTCATCTCCTCCTTCTCCCCTTCCCCTTCTTCTTTATCTCCTCCCACTTCTTCTTCTCTATCTCCTCCTTCTTCTCTATCTCCTCCTTTTTCTTCTCCTTCTTCTCTATCTCCTCCTCCTCCTCCTTCTATATCTCCTCCTCCTCCCCCCTCATTCTCCCCACTTCCCCTTCTTTCGATTCACCTGTATGATCATCACCCACCAATTGAATTACATTTTTAAACGCTTCTGAGTCCTTTTTTGACTAAAACCCACATGTGGATGGCGTGTGCCGGTGGGGGTGGGGGGCGGTCATGCTGCAAATTAAACAGTTGCATTAAACCAGGAGAGAGGAGCACACAAAAAAAGCCACCTCTTATCCCCCACCGAACGACTCACCCCTGGACACTTAAGCCCTTACTTCCCCTTTCCGGAACCGGAAATAAAGTCCTTCTTTTTCCCGCGCTAATAAATCACTCTTTTTAGTCAGTGGTCTGCGTTTTATCTTAATCATCTCGACATAGTTATGTATGAGACAGTAAGAATGTATTGCGCCAGTTTCTGGCCCGAAGATTCTGGTACGAAATGCTGGGTTGATTGAGGATTTAGGGAGTTGGTAAGGCTGAGAACTTTTCAATCTTCTTTATCTCCTCAAGATTTAGACTCTCCACATCTTCCTGTACTTTGTAGCTCCTGATAAATTTTGTCTTTTCGTTATCTCTCCTAAACCCCGTTCCCTATTTATTTACTGACGCTCATTCTTCAGGACATTGACGATCATGGCTCTCCACAACTTCCTGTCTATCATAGCTCTTAATAAATTTTGTCTTTTTGTTATCTCTTCTAAACCCTGTTCTGCCATCCATTTACTCAAGCTCGTTCGTTTTCTTCTTTTATGCGCCGTCTCTCTTTAGAACGTTGGCGATTGTGGCTCTCCACAACTTCCTGTACATCGTAGCTCCTAATAAATTTTGTCTTTTTGTTATCTCTCATAAACCCACTTACTAAAATCTGACTAAATGATCAAATACCAGAATAGTTATTGACCTTAGTTGTTGGTCGGATTGAGAACTTTTCGGCACGCCATCGTAAGAAGATCACTGACATCATTAGATCGGAGCATATGGAAGAACCCTTTACATAAACGGACAGTCTAGCTTTCTCTCCTGAAAAGGGTGACGTACTGTTGGGTGTGCGTGTAGACATTAAAGACAGGTGTCATAATTTTTTTTCTTTTTTTAATTTTGACAACAAGGTCCTTAAAAATATTGCGGAAGGTCAAATGCTGAAGGTCAGATTTTAGGAATGTCACCCGGCTTTGACCTGGGGACTTGATAAAAGGGTCACATGTGACCTTTCACTTAAACTCGCTCGGATTACGAG
>OZ038517.1:70976285-71041285 GCA_964036315.1 Acanthosepion esculentum | reverse complement strand
AACGACCATCTATTGTGGGGGCCTACCTACAAATGGACTCTTCCACACCTATATAATGTGGCTACCAACTCTGAGTAAGTCAGTCACCCCGTGACTGGAACGGTTGTATAAACTGTTCTTTGCTGTCGAACTCCCCGTCTCGGCGGGGAGGGACTCGGACGGGGCTTTGCCGCAGGGCAAAGTGCCGTCCGGGGAGGTAGACAGTCCCTGAACCCGTGTATACGGGTTCTAATGGGTATATTTTTGGCCGAGCCTACGGGTTCGGTAAGCCCACATTAAACCGGCCTTGTGCCACATCGACCCGTGTGGGGGGGTTGCTAAATATCCAGTCACCCCGTGACTGGAACAGTTGTATAAACTGTTCTTTGCTGTCGAACTCCCCGCCGAGACGGGGAGGGACTCGGACGGGGCTTTGCCGCAGGGCAAAGTGCCGTCCGGGGAGGTAGACAGTCCCTGAACCCGTGTATACGGGTTCTAATGGGCATATTTTTGTCCGAGCCTACGGGCTCGGTAAGCCCACATTAAGCCGGCCTTGTGCCACATTCGACCCGTGTGGGGGGTGACTGGAACAGTTGTATAAACTGTTCTTTGCTGTCGAATTCTCCGTCTCGGCGGGGAGGGACTCGGACGGGGCTTTGCTGCAGGGCAAAGTGCCGTCCGGGGAGGTAGACAGTCCCTGAACCCGTGTATACGGGTTCTAATGGGCATATTTTAAAGTAAGTAAGCGGTAAGCCCACATTACACCGGCCTTGTGTCACATTCAACCCGTGTGGGGTGTTGTTAAATATCCAGTCACCAAGTGACTGGAATAGTTGTTTAGACTGTTCTTTGCTGTCGAACTCTCTGGCTCGGCGGAGAGGAACTCGGACGAAGCTTTGCCGCAGGGCAAAGTTTCGTCCGGGGAGGTAGACAGTCCCTAAACCCGTTTATACGGGTTGTAAATGGGCATATTTTTGGCCGAGCCTACGGGCTCGGTGATCCCACATTAAGCCGGCCTTGTGCCACATGCGACCCGTGGGGGGGGGGTTGTTAAATATTCAGTCACCAAGTGTCAGTCACCAAGTGAGGGTCACTGAGTAGTAGCCACCGAGTGAGTGAATGAGTGAGTCGGGACACCAGTGAGAGAAAGTACTCTCCAGTCCACATTTACCTTTGTGCTACGTTTTCAAGAATGTACTATTTAACCTATATCCGAGAATATACTATTTAACCTATATCCGAGTCCCTGTTATCTTTCTATGGTTTTACACCATAATATCATCTTAACGCTTAATTTCAAAAAACCACAAATAACGCTCCATAATTATCTTCCAAAAAAATAAATAAAAGAATAAATGGCGTGCGATGCTTGAAAGGCAGAGGACAAAAATGGAAAGGCGGGGGTGGGGAAGAAGGGTGAAGGAAAGAAAAGAATGAAATAGAAAGGCAATGCAAGTGCATTGTAAATGTCTACAGTAGAGAGGGAGAAAAGCAAATATGTAACTTATTTTTTATGGAAGATAGGGAGGCCATCGTGTCTAAAGAGTAACAATGGCGTTTTATTCATTAAATATGACGGAAAAGGTGCTTTGATTAAGTTTTTTTACATAATTTATCATATGATCTTATAATGTTTTCTTTTTAGTAGATAAATTATACAAAAGCTATCCAAATGTCATACAGGGTGACCCCAAAAAACGGGAACCTTTTAACAATCCAATAAAACCAAGAGTGATGGAAGAAAAATATTTAATTCATAGTAATTGACACCTTAAAACATGCCATTTAAGAAACAATGATGGAATCTTCATTTTTTAAAAATTACGTCCTGTAGATGGCGTCCTCCTGTACGAATGCATTCTTGAAATCTGCTGTTGAGATTCCTCATTGACTGCTGCAACATCTCAGCTGGGATACTGTGAATTTCATTCTCGTTACTAAAATGGCGAAATGTTTACTTGCTCAAGGTCACTGTCTCGCAGTGTTGCCACTTGCTCATGTCTGGCAATGCGCACTTCAAAAATTCCCGGTTTTTTTTTGCGGGGGGGGGGGTCACCTTGTATTTTCCCGAGCACTTTCGGCTATACATTTATCAATTTTGAAGGATGAAATATATTTACTGTTAACTGGAAATGAGTTGTTGTATGTGTGTATTTAGTATTATAGAATGTTTTATTTTCAATTCATCCTTGAATATCGCTAAATGTATATGGTTTGTCGGAACTCTATTGACACTCCCTGCACTACAGTCCCCAGGTTCCCAATGTCCAACCCTGTTGATGTGTTGTTAAAGACTACGGAACTTTTCCGTTTAATAATCTTTTTTTCTGTTTTTTCTTGCTTTCTCACAAATTTCTTTTATATTTGGGTCTAAGTTACTGAAAAAAAAGACACTAGTTCTTGTTTTTTTTTCTCCCGAGCTCTTTCGGTTATTGTCAACCATCATCATGGCTGTATAATTCGTTTTGAAGCCGGTTGTTTATTATTTTATTTTAAAGATAATATTTTAATTATTCAGGACGTGTTGTTGGGTTAGTTCATTAGCAATTGGGAGGGGTTTGGTGTTTATTATTTGGAGGATTAGTTATTAAATACGTTTAAGATATTTCTGCCAGTATTACATGGTATTTTATTTATGTTGGGTTTTGGGTTTTTAATTGTGATGTATTCAAGAATTTGTAAGCGTTTTTGCATTTGTTTTAGTAGAGTATTTTAGCATTGCTGATTAGGATTTTTCTTATTTCAGAGGATTTTAATCTGTTACTAGTGGTACATTGTTTTGTTATAAGGTGATTTTAACGACACTTCATATTATAACAAATCCTCCAAATAATAAATAAAATCTTTAATGCGACAGTAGCAGCAGCAGTTGCGTAAGTCAGAGTTATTCGTTATCTCCCTTTAATATTTTTGCTACATGATAAAATCAGTTTATGAACCAGTAACAAACATTTACCAAACAATTTCGCTATGCTTTTGAATGTTTACTATACAGGTGGACGTTAGAAAAATTTCCCATGTGAAAGTGAGCGATGATGCCAAAAATTTGGGAACCCCTGGCATAGATATAGTTTTTACCAGGTCATTAGATGAATGAATACCTTCCTTCGGTAGATAAAGTGTGCTAATTTATTCATTGTCTTCTCAGAGAGTTTGTAATTATTGTACATATACACGCGTCCTATCGTGTGATACTAGCGAGAATATTTAATATAAATATATATCTGTTTGTAACTGATCGATAGCCAAACGGTTCGATTAGACAATCGCAGGCGAATTCAAAGTAGGATTTAAGATAAAGTTCGAGGTTAATGTGTACACACGTTTATTTACATATAAAAATCAATCATTTGAGGCAAAATCGATAAAACAAAAATTAAGTAGTTTGGTGGATTGATTGCCACAGATAGTTTTGTGATGTCATCCTTGTACACAGACTAACACGAAGTGACTAAATATTTCCTGCTTAAAATCATTGTTTATTCAACTCCAGGCATCCTCAGTTACTGTCATCTATTTTGTGTGTGTGTGTGTGTGTGTGTCTGTGTGTGTGTGTGTGTGTGTGTGTGTGTGTGTGTGTGTGTGTGTGTGTGTGTGTGTGACGGTGGGCTCTTCTCCGAACGAGAATTCTACATTCTCGCGAGGAAACTCTCTACTCGCCTCTCTTAGGTAGGTTCTTATACATCTATGTCATCCAGTTTGTTTCGTGTGCGCACATCCTAAGTGCATCAGGGTAGACTGCCTGTTTACATGACTGACGCAGCTATTGACACCATGTAAGGCGCAGATATGCACTCAATGTCTAGGAAGTTACCTTTTAGTTCAATTCGTTGATTCACCTTAATTTTCAGATGCTCTGGTGTGATAATGGATGTGACGATTTGGAGTTTTCTCTTAAAGTGGATTCTACACTCCATCAATGATATAAAAGATTATCCGCGGTACCTAATTTGGATGATGCATATATATCTACCTGTCGCCCGTTTTGCCCGACATGTGCACATTCTATTTATAAATATGACTTCTACTTCAACAGTTTCTTTTCTCGCACATCCCGCCTGTGGAACTCCCTTTTGTTTACTTGCTTTCTTGATAACTACCATCTTCAAAAATTTAAATGCAGTGTCAATCGCCATCTGCTATTTTCTTGAATCCCGTTCATCTTTTACCCTTTCTTAAATCCCCCTATGGCTAATTTTTTTCTCTCACTTTCACTCTCTGTAGCCCCCCCCCCGCCCTGCGTACTGGTGGCATTTCCGCTTTACTTGGGTTTTGTATGTTTGTTTTGTTTTATAGCGTATCAACCCCAATGGGTTGTTTAATGCGGACAAGATTTTTAGTACTGGTAATTTTTTTTCAAAAAATATATTGTTGATAATGTTTTTTCAAAAATGTATTGCTGGTAATATTTTGTTTCCTGGTAATATTTTTCTTTAAAAAATCTATTGCTGGTATTAAAACCTATTTTTCACTTTCATAGTGTATTGACTCCAGTTTGGGGGTTAACTATTTGCCCATAGTTGGGACCCTAATAGGTGCTACCACCCCGAGTCAGGGTGGACGTGGGAACACCAGCAATTAAGAGGTGGTTCCACACTCCTCAAAACCTCCTGATCAGAGGCCTTGCTGCTGGATGTAGTTCATCGTCTTACTCAGGACGCGACTTGTTTGGGGTGAAATGATTAAAAAACAAAACAAAACACGTTTATGTGTGCGCATCTGTTTCTATATCAGAGGTAGCCACTTACATCCTGCAAGACACCGACTTGTAACCTAAGTAGGTATTTTTCAGGACAACCTACTAATGCACCTGACTTCTCTGATGGTCTGGTATTATTTGAGCTGAATCACATACTAAAGGTTGATATACAGAGTCTTCGTTTCTAAAAACACACAAATCTAAAGCATGACAGACTCTTTCCACAATTATCGTTAAGACATCAACAGCTGACCTGGAAAAATGAAAGCTGTATTTCTTGTCTGAGAATTTCATGACAGATGATGGACCAATTCAGCATTTATTAGGGCCTCTAGAAGTTTCCCATAAAGAGGTAGTAAGTTAATAGGCAGATAATTGGAACGTTCACCAGAGTTCTTAAGAACTGGAACAACAGACGATGACTTCAAGCATGGAGGACAGCAGGAGGCAGCGAGGCATTTATTATACAGTTTAGAGAGAACAGGAGCCAGTTCGGGGGAACACTTCTTAATGACTATTACAGGGATACCATTGGGTCTAGGTGATTTGTGGGGATCAAGGTTAGAGATGATAGCAGAAACCATGGCAGGGGATTATATGCAGCTCGAAGTGGGAAGTTAGGCATGGATACTCCAGATGAGTTAAGGGTGGATTTTGAGGAGAATTTACAGGCAAAGAATTCAGCTTTATCAGCAGAGGGGATGATAAGGCCTCAAATCGATTGAAGAGGGGTGAATAGAGACTATGTACTTGTGTAGTACCCTATTACAGAGATGCCAGTAATCACGAGAGGCAATTCTTTTCGAGGTTATGTGGTGCCCCATTCGCGAGGAGAGGAGGTAAGAAATATAAACCCAGTAAAGAAGCCTGTTGCTTGGTTTGGCTTGAGAAACAAGTAGGGAAACCCAACGATTTGAGTGAGGGATTGGGCAATGGAAAAAAGAATGACGTCTGTATAGCGATAACCTCAGCACCTTTAGAATGTTTCAGTCACGTGCCATGGTAAGCATTAAAGTCACCGAAGGCAAAGATGATGGCAGATGGAGTGAGAGAAAGGGCCCTTTTCTATAGTATCATATAGAGCGTTTAATATACGACAGTCTTGGGAAGAGATCTATCTATCTATCTATCTATCTATCTATCTATCTATCTATCTATCTCAGTCCTTTTCATATCTATCTATCTATCTATCTATCTATCTATCTATCTATCTATCTATCTATCTATCTATCTCAGTCCTTTTCATATCTATCTATCTATCTATCTATCTATCTATCTATCTATCTATCTATCTATCTATCTATCTATCTATCTCAATCTGTTCATATCTATCTATCTATCTATCTATCTATCTATCTATCTATCTATCTCAGTCCTTTTCATATCTATCTATCTATCTATCTATCTATCTATCTATCTATCTATCTCAATCTGTTCATATCTATCTATCTATCTATCTATCTATCTATCTCAATTTGTTCATATCTATCTATCTATCTATCTATCTATCTATCTATCTATCTCAGTCCTTTTCATATCTATCTATCTATCTATCTATCTATCTATCTATCTATCTCAGTCCTTTTCATATCTATCTATCTATCTATCTATCTATCTATCTATCTATCTATCTATCTCAATCTGTTCATATCTATCTATCTATCTATCTATCTATCTATCTATCTATCTATCTCAATCTGTTCATATCTATCTATCTATCTATCTATCTATCTATCTATCTATCTATCTATCTATCTATCTATCTATCTCAGTCCTTTTCATTATCTATATATCTATATTGATAAACTATAAAAAACTAATAATCCAACCATAATTTTATGTCCCATTTTCCATCATCGTCTGTTTCGCTGCTAATTTACTTGATTTCTGCCGTCAAGACTTTGCCTCTGAGCAAGACGATCGCCTCCTCATGGGCCGTCGAAAGGTGTGCACTGGTTCGAATGAGGAGCTGCGCCAGACGATTGGTTAGCCGCTCATCGCTGGTTAGCATAGCATCGTTCAGGGCCATAGTCACTGGCTCGTTCAGGTGTCCACAGATAACCTTATGACCGCCCTACTTTAAATCTATTTTAAGTAGATCTATCAGTTTGACGACCTTTGACGAACTAGCGACGACCTTTTTTGGCTTTCTTCTTCTTCTTTTTTTTTTTACAATGATGTTCATCTTGCAAAATTACCGAGGGTCATTCAAGGCAGTGAGTCACAGAGTAAGAGGCACGGCTTACGGGGATATATTTGTGGAAGTTAACGCTTAACTACAGACTAACATTATAGAAATCGGGGAAGCATAATCTGAGGAGACGTTGCCACAAGGCTGTGGTTGTTATTTCACAGCAGACCGCGCTGGTGCAGGAAGCGTGACCCCCAGCAGATTAATCTGGCAGCAGAGGATGTCCCAACACTCTATACAAGCTCATGTGGGCTCAACGTTTTCATGACATAGACGATCATGGCTCTCCACAATTTCCTCTCCTTTGTATCTCTTAATAAATTTTGTCTTCTTGTTATATCTCTCAAACCCCTTTCTGCCAACGATTTGCAAATGCTCTTTCTTCTATGTGCCATATCCCTTTTAGGCATAAGTGATCATGGCTCTCCACAATTTCCTCTCCTTTATATTCATAGATATTGTCTTTTTGTTATTTCTCCTAAAACTTGTTCTGCCACCGTTTTTCTTAAGCTCATTTTTTAACATGTCGTGTCTCTTCAGGACATTGGTGATTGTGGCTCTCCACAATTTCCTATTATTTGTAGCTCTTAATAAGTTTTGTCTCTTTGTTATTTCTCCTAAAACATGTTCTGCCAAACATTTACTTAAGTTCGATCTTTTTATTCTATGTGCGGTGTCCCGTCAGGGCGTTGGTGATTATGGCTCTCCACAACTTCCAGTCGTTTATAACACTTAATAAATTTTGTCTGTTATTTCATCTAAACCTTGTTCTGTCATCCATTTATTCAAGCTCACTAAGTATGTGATGCATTGTCTCTCTTGTCTTCAATCTATCCTGTGAGTATCAGATTTTCCAAGCCCTCTTTCCTTATTACGTATCCCAGAAATTTCAACTATCTCTTCCTGATGTTAAGTATAATTTTACTTTTTGTTTCCATCTTCTCTAAAATCTTAGTGTTCCTCACATGTTCGTTTTACGGTATCCTCAGCATCCTTCTGTAGAACCACATTTCTGCTGCCTCAAGTCTTCTCGTCATCTGTGTGGAGATTGCCCAGCATTCATTGCCATGTATATATGACACTTCAGTACTGTTTGTTTTTGTTTTTAAGGAAAATTTTCTGTTTCTTAAACCTCTGCAGTCCTGATTATGACCATGTACTACACCCGCGTCCTGGGTGAGACGATAAACTACGTCCAGCAGCAAGGCCTCTGATCAGGAGATTTTGAGGAGCGTGGAACCACCTCTTAATTGCTGGTGTTCCCGCAGTGGTAGCACCTGTTAGCGGGTCCTAGCTATGGGCAAATAGTTAATCACCTACACAAAAAGGGAACAAAACACTATGAAAATATAAAAATAAGTTTTAATACCAGCAATCCTTTTTTGTAAAAATTATTACCAGCAATACATCTTTGAAAAAAAAAAATTACCAGTAATATATTTTTGGTAGAAAAAAAAGTACAATTTACCAGCAATACATTTTTGGAAAAAAATTTATTAAAAATACATTTAAAAAAAGAATACCAACAATAAAAATCTTATCGGGAATAAATAACCCATTGAGGCTGATACGCCATAAAACAAAACAACTTAAACCAAACCAAACATTAATACTTTGCTTAGCTTTTGGAAGGCATCTTTCGCTATCCCAATGCATTTTGGGATTTCTTTGCTAAAACACTTCTCAGATATTTAAATCATACGTGTTGTGTTCTTACAATTGATGTCTGGACCTTTAAAGCCGGACTAAAAATAGGACGTGACCTCCCTCTCAACCCGAATTGCTAATCCACTGTCTATGCTGGCTTTTAATCTGCCGTAATCCTATTTCCGTAAATCTGCCTTTTATATTCGCATATTTTTGACCCAATTTAGTGCGAGAGAAAAGAATTTTGATTTCGTCATTAATGGCGAAAACTCAATCAGGGGACTTGAAATTACTGAATGAAATGACGTGTCAGAATTCATGGGCGGAGAGGAAAACAAAGGTAAAAACATTGCTTGCCTTTGGAGATCAAAGACTTTTATGCTGTAATTTGATGGTGTCGACATTTACCTGTTCTGTTTAAAACTCACCTGGATTTCTCACTGATTAAGCCAAGCTCTTAATCCATTGTTTACTGCTAAGGTTTTTATTTTGACGTGTGATTGTACCTGGAAACATCGAAAAAAAGAGTAACTTTATTTTAAAATTTACACACCGTCTGAATTCACGCCCGACGTTGCAGAGTATCTGAATGTAAATGTTATCCCAAGTACAGGAAACAAAATAATTATTCAGCTTTTTTATTATTTTGCGTTTATTTGTCACCCATTTCTTGATGGGAAAGAAATTGTTGTCATAATCAATTTACGTTTTCTATGGAACAAAAAGAAAATCATCTTTAATCTTGTCGACAAAACCTTAAAAGGAAAAGAAAGGAAATAACCGTAAACTTAGGTAAGTAATTTTGACAATTTGCTTTAATTTGCAAAAAACAATGCTGTGTATGACTAGACTTGCCAATTCGAAGAATGCTTCTCTGGACATACAAAACACAAAACATCTTACATAGGATATACCACAACCACACTCTCACGGAGATGCACCTGGCACCGTTAAGGATCATAGTAACATTAGACAGCTACATGCAGTTTATGCCATAATACAATCAAAATTATATAGTAAAAGCTGGCAGGATACTCAGACAATACACAGGTAAAATATATATATATATATATATATATATATATATATGTGTGTGTGTGTGAGTGTGTGTGTGTAAGTGTGTGTGTGTATGTGTGTTTCATTAAAGATGATAGACAAGATACTGCGATTAAGGTTTTTATTTAATTTTCTATACTTTTCGCCATTATCAAGGATAATTTTATTTCTTCTTGTTAATTGGGTGTATGGGTTGCGCGTATGTTTCTAGCGTTATAGGGATGTTTTATTTTCCGAACACAGTCAGCACATTGTGGCCGTGTTCGTACTTAACAATAATAAGGGAAGCCTTAATAAAAAAAATAAAAAAGCCAACACTCAATAATAGTAATTGTCTATATTTTTGAGGAAAGCAACCAAGATGAGGAAGTCAGTCCGATTAACGAAATCCATACTCAATAATAGTATCTAAGAACACGGCCACAATATACTGTGTTCCGAAAATAAAACATCCCTATAACTTACACACACACACACACACGCACACGCACACACGCACGCATATATATATATATATAAATATATATATATATATATGTGTGTGTGTGTGTGTGTGTGTGTATATATGTAAGAAAATGGATGGATTTTTTATTTATTTATCCGACAGATTTTATTACTTAAATGTATTTTTTTCTCTAATAAGACTTCTAATTATTCAGGCCGGTAGACGAACATAAATAAATATATTGTTTAATAAATAAAGAGAGCGTCTACTGAAATATATATATATATATATATATATATATATATATATATGTGTGTGTGTGTGTGTGTATATATGTATGTATGTATGTAATAACAGAATAGTAATAATAATAATAATAATAATAACAATCAAAGCTGACCGACCTGACATCGTGATCAAAGACCCCAAGAACAGAATCTCCTTTCTTATTGACATCGCAGTCTCTGGAGATCTCTAAAAAAGCTATCAAAATACAGGGATTTTGAAGTAGAAATCGAAAAAAATGTGGCACATGAGGACATCAGTAATTCCAGTTGTAGTTGGAGCACTCGGATTAATTGGAAAAGGTTCTGATTCACTCACTGATTGTTGGTAACCCTTGCCCTAAAGAAATGCAAAAAATTGGACTCACAAGTACAGATCACACACCTTACGAAGAACTTTCTCTTATGAACAATGTCCTTGATCTTTTTTTTTTTCGTTTAACAAAAATGATCAGTGGACAATTCCATGGACCTATTTTTTAAATTAGGTCGCTGGCTGTGGTGATTTTCCAAGCGTAGCTCAGATGTGGCACACGGCCGAAAGTATGGGGTATCCAGTAAGGATCGAACTCACTTGTATTAGTTTTAGCGAGACAAGCTTGCTAACCATTACACCACCACGAGGTGCCCTAGGTTAGTGGTTGTGACCCAGAAGGAAATGTGCATATAACAGAAATAAAAGGAAATAATAATAATCATAATAAACATCGTCATTAGAGACTGCAAAGCCAAAATGTGCCATCTTATTGACATAGTAATTCCTGCAGACTGCAATGTATCTTTGAAGATCTTCTAAAAGCTATCAAAATGAAGGGTGTTCCAATAACTTGGACCGATTTTAAATGTGAATTAAGTTTAAGCATCTAATGATTTCTTTCTTTTTCTTTCAGATTTAACAACTTAAGTCTTTGGCAATTTCGATTGTTAATCTTTCCAGGGTTGAAATTGCCAAAGACTTAAGTTGTTAAATCTGAAAGAAAAAGAAAGAAAAAATCATTAGATGCTTAAACTTAATTCATGTTTAAAATCGGTCAAAATTATTGGAGCACACTTACAAGGACGTTGAAAAGAAATCTCAAAAATGTGGCACATGGGAACATCAACAATCCCGGTTGTAGTTGGAAGCTCATGCCTTAAAGAAATACAAAAAATTGTTCTCATGAGTACAGCCCACACCTTACAAAGGCCTTTATCTATGTAGAATGTGTAATTGTTTTACTTGCTCCGTGGACAATGTCATGACGTCATTTCTGACCTTAGGTCTCTTGTTGGGACCCGGAAAGAAAGGAGTACTTACCAGAAAACAATGGAAATAATAATAATAATAATAATATGGGAAGGGAACAATTCTATGGGACTACACAATACACACTGACAGAACAATCAAAGCCAACCGCCCAGACAAAATAAGTGCCTCCTTATTGATATGGCAGTCCCTGCAGACTGCAATGTATCTTTGAAGATATTCCAAAAGCTGTCAACATACAAGGACCTTGAAATAGAAATCTCAAAAATGTGGCATATGGGAACATTAACAATCCCTGTTGTAGTTGGAGCCCTTGGACTGGTTGGAAAAGATTCCAGTAGACTAATTGAAGGGATCCCTGGAAGTCCATGCCTCAAAGAGATACAAAAAATTGTTCTGACAAGTACAGCCCACATTTTACGAAGGGCTTTATCAATGTAATTATTTTTTTATTTTATTTTATTTTATTTATTTATTTGTTTTTGCAGTGGAAAGTGTCATGATGCCATTTCTAACCTTAGGTCCCTGGGCGGGACCCGGAAAGAAATGTGTAAACGCCAGATATCAAAGGAAATAATAATAATAATAATAATAATAATAATAATAATAATAATAATAATAATAATAATGTCACATATTGAAATGTGTAAAAATGTATAGGCCTGCTAATAGGAAATATGGTTCACCGTGTGGGGGTGGCAGACAGCTGTCATTCTTATTTTACGTTTTCTAAGGAACGACAAAAATCCTGAATCCTGTCAGCAGAATCTTAAAACGAAAAGGAAAGCGAATAACTGTCAATTTGCACAAACATTGACCCCCATAAAATGTGTAGCAATCCCGCCTTATATTCACCGGTCATTCTCAGAGTTGATAACGTGTACAGAAGTGTTTACCATTCTTCAACGTGTGTCTTGTAATGAAAGCCTCTAAAACCAAATTTTGGCGAAAAGGAAACATAAAACATCACCTTTGCGAGAGAAAATCAAATCAATCATTAATTAATGTCTGGCCTTTTTTCGGCTGTTATGAAATCTATTTTAAGTCGATCATCCTAGAAATTAAGCGAGTATAAATAACATTTATACTCGCTTGTCGGGTAAAGTAGTTACTCGCATTTGCGCTAATGTCGGTGGTTGAGGTAAAAGTAAGCTTGGCCGGGATTCAGTCTGACCTGATTTGAATCACTATCTGTCTATCTATCTAGCTAGCTATCTAAGTCTGTCCGTTATCTGTGTGTATGCCTGGCTGCCTGTCTATCTATCTATCTATCTATCTATCTATCTATCTATCTATCTATCTATCTATCTATCTATCTATGTCCTTTTCATATCTATCTATCTATCTATCTATCTATCTATCTATCTATCTATCTATCTATCTATCTCAGTCCTTTTCATATCTATCTATCTATCTATCTATCTATCTATCTATCTATCTATCTATCTATCTATCTCAGTCCTTTTCATATCTATCTATCTATCTATCTATCTATCTATCTATCTATCTATCTATCTATCTATCTATCTATTGTGGATTCCGGGAATGGAATCCTGCACAAATAAATAAACAACGCCAGTAATTGAGATAGAAAAATAAGTGTATTAAACGTAAGAATACAGACTTGAAGTGAACATTAGTAGTCCCGGAATGCTGGTTAGTAGAAAGTATATGTACAAGTCTCTGTAAGTGAAGCAGTAATTATCTCTCTCTCTCTGGACTCTCGTATAACTCTCTGTGAACATCCTGTGTACTGTCTCCGTATCTCTCACCCTGACTCAATGTATTTCCACCTGCAGGTATTCTCTCTGTCAGTATAAGTATACTTTGGACGAGTCCATCTTGTGTAAAATGGGTCTGCCCCACAACACTATCTATCTATCGCGATTTGTTAGATAGATGTGAACAGTCCTATATATATATATATATATATATATATATATATATATATGAGCCAAATGATAACACACACCCACAGCAATATACAAGCTAACACATATACTCACTCACTCCCTTAAAAACCAAATAACACACACACACACACACACACACTTACCAGAGACTAAACAACTAAATAACACACACACTAAACTAAATAACACAAACACACACACACAAACACACACACACAAACACACTTACCATCCCCTCCCCAAACACAAATAAACTACTGAACTGACCGGAGAAAAAAAAGGGAATATAGCTCTTATCTCAAATGACAACTTAAAAGAGACTGTTTGACCAACACAAGGAATGTTAAAAAGATAAAAAAATAAACAATAAAAAAACAAATGAAAACTACAGACAAACGTTCGTTTTCTTCAACAAGACATTCATTTCTGTAGTTTACTGCTATAGCAAGCAGAGACATTTTTTTCTCTCCCGATGATGGCCATGTTGGTCGAAACTAGTCGAGGAATATAAATGAAATAATAATAATAAAAGCATAAGTATATTAATCTACAACCCAGTGTGTCTGAAGATTTTAATTGATTTTTCTAATAATTTTTATCGTTCAAAATATATATATATATATATATATATATATTCGACTCTCCCGTCGTATTCGATGTATGAGGGTCAAGCAGTTCAGTTCCCAGGAACCGACAGCCCAGACACCAGCACATGTGATTTGATTATAGTGGTGAAGGTTTTGTCCCGAACCATTCACATTTTTTGAAGAGCCGAATACAGTGATCTTGTACAATATGTGCCACAAGCTTCCCAAACGACCCTCTGCAGGTTTTGAATTCAGAGTTCTCCTTCTCTTAGACCAGTTGCCATCCAAGGCTATAGAACCCAGTGTGTTCTACTGTTTACCCACAGCTGGCAGGAGAAGAAGAGGTTTAAGACCTTTCCCAACGGTATTAGCACGTAAGTGAATGTAATGGATTCCACTGGAAGTCGAACTCGGCGCTCTGATTCCTCAATCCGAGCCTCATATATATATATATATATATATATATATATATATATATATATATATTAGATGTGTGTGTGCGTGTGTGAGTGTGTGTGTGTGTATGTGTGTGTGAACAGTTTATTCACGTACTGACCTTAGTGTCTATTCTTATATATAAAAAGGCCCTCTCCCTGGTAATGAGTACATTTACTAATCAGTATAGCATAACTTAAAGCTTTACACGCACGCACGCCGCACACACGCTGTGTGTTCGTGTCAATCTCAATTTTTGATGTTTTCTCCGTATTTACAATGTGTGAATGGTCATCACATGAAACTTGTTTCTCTATATTGGTTTCTTTCGGTTTTTCGAAATATTTTTGGAAACTCAAGGAAAGAAGGAAAAACACCTAAAGTTAAATGGAAAATCCTAAGACAAGCCAGAACCTGCAATTCACTGAGCGAACCTTGCTTCCTATGTTTACAGGAGAAAATATGTATCATTGAACTCTTAAATAATAACCAATTATTAAACCAGAGATATGAGACTACCGTTTTCTGTAGACATACTAAGGATTTAACACTACAATCTTGCTAAATTCTCAATCCCATAACTATGAACCTTTTATAATTATATATACACAAAAAACGCTCTTTCGATTACAAAATAAATAGTCATAACCCAAACATAAAGAAATGCAATCTAACTTTAGAAATCTTATAGAAAAACCTAAAAATAACTACTCCTAATAATTATAAAAGATAACTCGAAAATCTTTTTACCTACTCAAATGTAATATTATCCCCTATCGCTATCTTCCCTCCCCTACCTCTCAAACTTAGGACGCTTAGTAGTTGACCTACCTAAACTTTGACCGATGTTTATCATCGAGAAAATGTCCACACACCATTCAACATTAACTACCCGGTCCACCCAACACCAAACTGCTGTCAACAACTACTATTGTTTCACTTAGATACTCTATGTATATTTTGTAAGTACATTTTTCTTCTCAAAAAATGGAAAAAGGAAGTGACGTTTTACATCCGGGCTTGCCTACAAACAGGATCGTTCATAACCATTTCCGACCCTCACCCGTAGATGTGCAGTTAAAATGCACTGAAACCAAGTTGCATCTTTGTTGTGAGTAAAATGGTTTTGTCTATATGATAAAATTATAAAAAATAAATAATTATCGCTCTACTACCTGTATCGAGCTCTTTTTTGAATTAACGCTGCGAACGTTAGAATTTATATATTACTTTCGTTCTCATCGCATCGGATATATATATATATATATATATATATATATATATATATATATATATATATATATATATATATATATATATATAAGGAAATTTACGGTTTTAACAGTAAAAAAGCAGCACCATTTATTCATAGTTTGTCGGCTTTCGAAAATGGCCTTTTGAAAATAATAAACAACATAAATTTCCGTTGGAAAAAAAGCTACTTCCAAAAACGCCGAGAGAAAATAGTAAAAGAAATTAGCACAACAGATAAAATTTTAGTAAAATCAGACAAAACTGGAAACTTTTATAAAACAAAGAAAAACGATCACAGCGATCTAATATATAGTTAAAAAACAAAAAGGAATATATATATATATATATATATATATATATATATATATATATATATATATATATATATATATATTTCGCCCCCTTTCTCAATCTAATTATCTATCTAAATCCATCTGTTCGTATCTATCTATCTATCTATCTATCTATCTATCTATCTATCTATCTATCTATCTATCTCAGTCTGTACGTATCTATCTATCTATCTATCTATCTATCTATCTCAATCTGTTCATATCTATCTAACCCTGTTCATATCTATCTATCTATCTATCTATCTATCTATCTATCTATCTGTTGCAGCATACCTACGGACGATAATGGTTATACCTTCATTCACATAAATATAGTAGTAAATACTGTATGTTGGTCTGCAGTTGGAGATTCATTGTAGAATTGATTTGACTCACTTCTTGCAATTGACTACTTCTACGCGCCACTGGCGAATCTTATATGTGTTGTTCTTGTCCTAAGTATTGTCGTTCATTACCAACCTTCGTGTGATTATTCTATTCAGTAGTCTCCCCTAAGTTACAACACTATCTATCTGGTCTGTCCCTCTTTCACTATCAGGCGGTGTTTGTCTTCTCTCTGTATATACTTTTTTCTCATGTATATGTTTATGAATTAATTGTTTTTTCCAATATAAGGCCGAAGAGCCACACAATGTAGAGGGTTACTGTCTGTTGTTGTATGTATGTAAGATGAGGATGCGGTATGAAGTGCAGATTAAGTGGATATGTTAGAAAGATATTGGTCGACTTTAAACTTGAAGAGGTTATGATTGTAGTGGCCATGGAAGCATTCCCACGGGAGTATGTTCCATAAAGTAACAGGAAGAAACTCTCAAAATGGAACTTCTTCCTTACTGATGGAATACAAAGGAAATAAGGATAATTTGAGCTGGTATATGTTGCATGGCATCTCTTATCTGTTAAGATCAGAACTGGTGGACCTAATGGACCGTATATACATGTTGTGCCTAGTTAAGATGTGCTTGCATAATTTGAGATGATTATCTGTCTATATTCTTGTATTATTTCAAATTATTTTCTCATCTTGTTCGATATAGATATCTCATATGAGCTAATCAATGGACACCTGATGATGACCAGTGGGTATTTGGTCGAAACGTTGTGTCTATAACAACATCTGTATCAACCAAATATTCGAAATGATACAAGAATAATGTGCTTGCTTGTTTGATGGTATATATATTTCTCCCTATCTGTAATACGTATATATAAAGGCAATCCTTAACCCAGGCAACTATACGATTAGGGTCCATGACTGGGGTCGACATGTGGAGACCTTAAGTACTTCTAAATTACTGAGAATATTTTTAGCAGGGAACTTATTAGAAATGTCCAGTAATTATTTAATTAGTACCTATACGTAGTATAAGAAGCAGTTACTGACTTATTTTCATAAATGCAAATGTAAAAAGGGAGAACGAAAACACCATAAAATACATAAAAATCATTTTATTCACCATAAATTAGACATTTTTAGACGACATTGAAAAAATAATAAGTTTTCGATCAAAAATTAATTTTTATAAGATTTATTTTCTTTTTTTTCAATTTTAAATACAAAATGTGATAAAGTTGTTACATATTTTAAAATTAAATTTGAATGTGTATCTCTGGAAATTGGGGTCCATGACTAGGGGTAGACCTAACTTTCTACTAAATAATAATTACTGAGAATATTTTTAGTAAGGATCTTGTTAGTAATATCCAGTAATTACTTAATTAGTAGCTTTACATAATATAAGAAGTAAATGAAAATGTACAAAAAAGAACAAAAATACCATAAAATAAATAAATACACAAAAATAATTTAATTAGACATTTTTAGATGATATTGAAAAAAATAATCAGTTAATTTGTTTATGCTAATTTATTACAGAAAATATAATTGTATAATAAAATTAGAAAGCAATTTCAACATTTTACAAAATCGTGTTTATCAACAAAATCTGAAAATACTTTACAAAAGATGTGAATTTCAGAGGAACAATAGTTGTGATAATTTTTATAAAATTTATGACAATTTCTGTTACGAGTACAATTTGTTTTAGAGAAGATGGAGAAAATATTTATTATGCTGTGATACAATAAAAGATATTACCAGGACACTTCGGTTTAAAAATCAAAACCAATTTACATTAACATGAACACAAAATTAATTAACAGGATAATTTGGAGAGTTAACTAATTAAATATCTGTAAAAAGAGGGAAAATTGAAAATAAATAAGTATCTGGTATTTTTAAATTACCACAATCTATTTCTTCCAAAAATGTTCATATTCTTGAAAATAAAAACTAATATTATTAAATTTTTCCTCTTCTGTGGGACAATCTTTTCTTGTAACATAGCCTGTCACAAAAGTGATATTTTAATATCTTTGGGCATCCTAGTTTAAAAGTCTGGTAAATTATCAGATGTTTGACATCACATTTCATCCAGCAAATGTCCACATTTTGAGCAATTATAGCCTGGATCAAAGTTGGATTCTTTGACTTCAATATTTAATTTAAGAAGTAGTTTTATTTTTTTGCCAATATTTAAATTTACCAATAACCTTTCGAACTGTTATAAAACATGCACCTCCAGAACTTTGTATTAATTTTCAAAATAGTCTGTACTAAATTCACCACTAATAACAAAATGAAACCCATTTTTTAGCAAATGTCTGCAAACATCAATTAAGCCATTGTATTTATGTTCAATGGCTAAACTAATATCTCGTGTTAATAATTTCATTCTTTTTCGTTTTTTACTTCCATTTTTTTTCTGGGGCGGGCCATGTGGAAGTCTAAATTACTATTAAATAACAATTTTTGAGTGCATTTTTTTTTCAGCAAGGAACTTGTTTGTAATGTCCATTAATTAGTTAATTAGCAACTATATATAATATTAGGATCTTAGTATCTTACAATTATTGAATTTTTTCCATAAATGCAAATGTACAAAGAAAGAACAGAAATACCAGAAAATAACTAAACGCACAAAATCACTTTATTCACCTTAAATTAGAAATTTTTAGTTAATATTGTAAAAATAATGAGTTAATTTGTTTATGCTAATTACAGAAAATATAATCTCTATCTATAAAAGGCAGGATGTGTGTGTGTGTGTGTGTGTGTGTGTGTGTGTGTGTGTGTGTAACGAATGCACGGCCGCAATTTCCGACAGATTTGCACCAAAATTTACATGCACATGCTCCAAGTTAGTGAAAAGGCCAAGACCGACTTTGTATTTCCCAACTCCCATCGATAGTGGAAATAATCGATTTTTTCATGCTTCTACGGCAGTTTTCATATAGTTTGCGGCCATTTTCTACTGGCCACAGTGAGAGCCAACAGCTGACTGACACGAATGTTAACTAGCATGCTAGCATGCAAAAAAAATCGATAGCAGCATTCGTCACAAGTGGGAAAAATTTAAATCTGCATGGCACTTTACTCCAATTGGCTCATTCGCTTGCTTAAACTCAACGTTGATTCTGATTCCGCAGAACTGGGTTGGGTGTGAAAAAGTGTTTGTTGTTAAATTCTTTTTTCATTCGGTTTTTCCAGGTACAAGTCGTTTTTTTAAAGCTGATCGTTTTGTGTTCATTTTGTTTAGTTCTTTTTTCGTAACAGATTTAATGTTTAGTATAGAGCTTAGAAGAAATCACAGTGTGAGATAGGCAAGAAGTAAGGTATGTAGCAACATCAGCACGGCAAAGGGCACTCCTTTAAAGGCAAGGAAGGGCATAAATATATTAAGTCAAGTGATAGCGATTGCTGTCTGAGTCGTACGATTTTTGAATCAAGCACGGACAAACGCCGGGCCATGCTGCTAGTATATATATATATATATATATATATATATATATATATATATATATATATATATATATATGTTTCATGCTAAACGCAATCGCCAGTGGCCTGACGATTGCATCTAGCATGAAACAGACTGTCGCCTCTAAGTGTTGACTTCTATGTTCACTTTTATATTTACACACGCTCCATCTCTGGTATTGAGCACTTTATTCCATAAATATAGCACGCCTTAGGACTATATTTCTTCATATATATGCATGTGTGTATATATATATATATATATATATATATATATATATATATATATATATAATTAATACAAGTGGACGAAATAAAGTGTTCTGTTCGAAATTCCAATTACCTAAAGAAGGCCGGAGTGTACAACAGCCGAAACGTTGGGAACATGTTAATGAGGGTGACAGTCCAGATAATCATACTACCTCATCTCAGAGATATAGACAAATATTAAAAGTTTTTCACTTAACTGACTCATGTTACCTTCAGTTTTCCGACTTCAGAGTTTCGTAGATGGGCTCGTCCGTCCATTCGTCAGGGGATATCAGCAATTGACTGCATATACTTGTCGATTTTTTAGTCAACAATCTTGAACATAGGACTGCTTTGATTGCCTTAGTCTCAAAAAAGAAAAACATTGGCATAGGTGCTCTCTCAGAAACTCGACTAGTTGTTTTTGGCTATCTACATAAGATTGATGGTGGATACACCCTTTTTTGGATTGGTAGGCCCGAGTCAGCTAAGCGAGAAGCAAAGGTCGGGTTTGCTATTCGAAACGACTTGGTGAAACACCGAAAATCTCTACCTGTTGGCATCAATGAGAGATATGTCTTTGCATTGGTTGAAATAAGTATGCAACCGTCTTTAATTGGTATGTTCCAACCAGGAAATCTAGCGACGAAATTAAGGAGAATTTCTACTGTGGATTACGCAGCCAGTTGAGAAGTACTTCCATCCATAACAAACCTGGGCAATTTCAATGCACGTGCCATTTGTGATACATAAGTATGTAGAAGTGTAACATGTAAGCATTGTGTTGCCAAGACCAACTTAAATGATAATCTACAGCTATCTCTTTGTAGTGAGTATAGAATCTTGATTAACAACGCCATCTTCCATCTTCCTAACGACAGCAAAACTAGCTGGAGGCATCCCCGAATAAACCACAATCATCCCGTCGACTATGTGATAGCGAGGTTTTCCTTTAGGGAGGATGTAAAATTGGCTCGTTCTTTTTCCATTCGTGAGTGTTGGTCTGACCATAGGTTAATACGATTCAAGTTTAAACTCACTGTCTGTAGTCCGGTTCGTAACAACCACACTCCACCAGCTCAGCGTCCTGGGTAGGGCTATAAACTACATCCGATAGCAAGGCCTCTGATCAGGAGGTTTTGAGTAGCGTGGAACAAACTCTTAACTGCTGGTATTACTAGGTCCATCCTGAACCGGAGTGGTAGCACCTGTTAGGGTTCAACTATGGGCAAATAGTTAACCCCTAAACTGGGGTCAAAACGTGTCAAAATAGGTTATATATGCAATACATTTTTGTAAAACACTAATACCAGCAATAAACTTTTGAAGAAAATATTATTAGCAGCAATAAATTTCTTGTCGCTATTAAAAAAAAAAAGGGGTTGATATGCCGTAAACGAAACCCAACCAAACCTAACCTCCAGCTTAAAGAATATACAGCAGAATCCCTCATATCCGGAATCCCTCATATCTGGAGTCTCTCATATCCGGAATCTCGCTTGATTTTGATGTCTATATTTGAACTATTTGGGTGATATGTAACTGATTTGGAATTTCTGATTCCAGAAAATTTACTTTGGATAATTGCTTATACTTATTTCACCCTAATGGCTTGCATTGGTACAAAATGATGATGGGAATAAGAGGAAAAGATCAACTTTGGAGTTGGTACAATGGGTTAAAACAGGTAACGAAGGGTGAGTTAAATGCTGAATCCTTCCTAGGACTCGAAGATGACAACGAGACACATCTGCAACAAGATAGCGACGAGATGCATGATTGTGATGAAACCTGGACTGAAATTGAAAAAGCTATTGAAAAGGTTGTCTGTTTTATGGAAAGAAAACCAGCATTCAGCTATGACGATTGCAATAACGCACGCAGAGTTAAAAAGTGTCTTTCGTTTAAAAAACTTTCAAGAACAAAAGCAAAACGAAATGCGAAAAAAGTTAAGAATGACATTAGAAGAGAAAGAATTATCATGCAACAGCGGTTAAAAATCCTCGTTACATTATTTGTTTTGCAATACGTGGCATAATTAATTTAATGAATTTTTTTTAACATTACATAATTTTTTCCCTTAAAATCAATTCCGTTATATTTCACTCAACATTAGCTTATTTTGTTTACTATAAAACATTGAAAATAAATGTTAAACCTGATTTCAGTTGTTTTATTTTAATAGAAATATAACCCCTCATATCCGGAATTTGCAACCATTTCCTCATAACCGGAATAGCTTCTAAATCCGGTTGTCAGCAACAGTGACAACTTAATTTTTTTCAAAATCTTTGTGACAGTACAGGCATTGAATCATCATATTCCGTTATCAAAAGTACTGTTTACGAGTCATCCCAAGAAACGCTTGGATATGTCAAGAGGAAAACTGCTTTGAATCAAACGATCCATGTATTCTCCCTCTTTTGGATAAACAAAAATGAACAAGTTTCTTCGTCAATGGACATCAGATAAGAACAATGCTACTAAGCGCAATGAATCCGAGCACGTCGGAAACCTATGCCTAATTCAACCACGGAAAATGGAACTAGAGGCGGGAGAAGACACCGGAAATGCAAGAGGATGCTGACAGATGCGACTTTAAATCTTTCTATCAGAATCTAAGGGGTGCCTTGAACCCGTTTCAAATGGCTCAACTCCCGTCTTCTCTTTTGATGGTGACAAAAGGAGATCACTAAACGTAGGGCACAAAACACTTCTCAAATGAACTAAACTTGGATTTGGTCGTTGAAAATCGTACGAACAACTTACCACAGAGGTCTATTCTTGAAGAGCTATCAGCTACTCCATCTATTGCCGAGATTAAAAAACGTCATAAACCAATTGACAAACGGGAAATCCTCTGGTAACGATGGCATACCAGCAGCGCTATACAAAAGTGGCAGTAACCTCCTGGTTCGTAAAATTTGTGATCTCTTTTTCTTTTAAATATGGATTTGGGATCAGTTCGTCAGAAGTTTAAAGACGTTTCTATAACCAATCTCTAAACACAAAGGCAATAAAAGCGAACGTGACAACCATAGAGGTCACTTCCTCCTGGTAGGATCACCTTGAAGAGACTCAACTCTTTTTTGCACCGATTCCGTTTTGTCTGAATCTCAGTGAGGCTTTCGGTTTAGTGGATATGATTTTCAATTTACGACAACGACAGGATTTATTTGTTATTTTCACTAATCTCATTAAGGCCTTTGATACCGTTTCAATGGATGCTATTTGGGTCGTCCTTAGGAAGCTGGTTATTCCTGAAAGGATGCTCAGTGACATTATGTCTTTCCATCAGAGGACGCTGGTCTCAGTTAGATCCAGTGGAGTAGGTGCCAGACCCCATTCATTGTTTCTCATGGAACAAAATAAGGTTGTGTTCTTGAAACTTTCTTATTTGTTTTGTGTTTTTCTGTCATGAATGAAACAGTTTTTGAGAATTGTAAAGAAGGTGGAAGATTTGAGTTCACGACAAGTGGTGCATTGTTCAACCAACAACGTTTCAAAGCAACATCTAAGACGATTGTGCGACCCTGCTCGTGACCTGCTCTTTACAGACGATAGCGCACTTATAGCGCACACCCTTGAAAATATGCAAGGGATCGTTAAGAAATTCTCTCGAGCATTTAAAGCTTTCGGTTAACAGTCAGCATAAAAACGGAACTTATCCGTTATCTGTCCCAGCTATTGATCTTCGTGTTTAGGTTGAGGGAAAAGTCTTGAAAAGCGTTTCCTCTTTCTCCTGTCTTGGCCTCATTGATTGATTCGTTTTCTACGACTTATCAACAACCAAGAAATTATAAGTGGATATAAATTGGGGGATCAGTTCTACATTACAATCAATATATAAACTGACCCCCCACTTAGTGGCCACGGTAGTTTCTATACATTTATATTCCAGAGAATGTAAATAAATCTCAAAGACATGCCTGTGTAGCTAATCAGTATTTCATTGATTGATTGATTCGTTTTCTATGGCTTATTAACAACCAAGAAATTATAAGTGGATATAAATGGGGGATCAATCCTATATTACACTCAATATATAAACTGATCTCTCACTTAATGGCCACGGTAGTTTCTATACATTTCTATTCCAGAGAATGTAAATAAATCTAAAAGACATGCCTGTGTAGCTAATCAGTATTTCATTGATTCATTCATTCATTTTTTACGGCTTATCCACCCAATGCAGAAGTGGTGGATCCATAGTTTTTCGCAATGATATTTGCGCGTCACTGAAATGACAAGAAACTCAACGGGAATTGACAATTCCGGGCCATTATGCCTTTGCCAACGGCACATCGTAGCTTTCAGCTTTTGGTATTACCAGGCGTTCACCCATCTAGGTCTGGGTGTGAGTAATTTTGATTTTGCGGGTAATTTTGAAACTACAAATAGATGGCGGCTAGGTAACCTCGCCTAACCTCCATCTTGAGTCTTTTTGAATGACGCCGTTTGGCCTTTAGAATTCAAAGTACAAAAGAATGGTTTCGAATTCTCCTGTAATTCGATATCTTCGTTCTTGGAGTGGATGTAGACAATCCAGTTTCCATCTCTGACAATCTCTTTTTCTCTCCCACTTTCTGTCTTTGTCTCTCTCTCTCACTCTCTCTCTTCCTCTTCTTCTCTTTCTCCCTCTAACTTTCTCTCTCTTTCTTTCTCTTTTTCTTTCTCTCTCTCTCTTTCTCATTTTCTCTTTCTCCCTCTACTTTCTCTCTCACTCTCCGTCTTTCTCTCTCACTTTCTCTCTTTCTTTCTCTCTCTCTTTCTTTGTCTTTTTTCTCTCTCTTTCTCTCTTTTTCTTTCTCACTTTCTCTCTCTTTATTTCTCTCTTTCTTTCTTTCTTTCTCATTTTCTCTTTCTCCTTCTAACTTTCTCTCTCACTCTCCGTCTTTCTCTCTCATTTTCTCTCTTTCTTTCTTTCTTTCTTTCTTTCTTTCTTTCTTTCTTTCTCTTTCTTTCTCTTTTTTCTCTCTCTTTCTCTCTTTTTCTTTCTCACTTTCTCTCTCTTTCTTTCTTTCTTTCTCATTTTCTCTTTCTCCCTCTAACTTTCTCTCTCACTCTCCGTCTTTCTCTCTCACTTTCTCTCTTTCTTTCTCTCTCTTTCTCTCTCACTTTCTCTCTCTTTCACTTTCCCTTTATTTTCTCTCTTTCTCTCTCACTTTCGCTCTCTAACTTTCTCTCTCTCTTTTTCTCTCTCTCCGTTTTTATCTCTCACTTTCTCTCCCTTTCTTTCTCTTTCTTTCAATTTTCTCTCTTTTTCTCTCTCACTTTTTCTCTCTCTCCCACTTTCTCTTTTTCTTTCTCTCTTTCTATCTCTCTTTCTATTTCACTTTTCTCTCTTTTTCTCTCTCAATTACTCTCTGTTTTTCGCTCAGTTTCTATCTCTCTTTATCTCTCTCGCTTTCTTTCTCTTTCTCTCTCACTTTCTCTTTTCTCTCTCTTTCTTTTTCTCACTTTATCTCTCTTTCTTTCTCTCTCACGTTCTCTCTCGCTTTTTCTCGCTCTCTTTCTCTTTCTTATTTCTTAACCTCTCTGTCTCGTTTTCTTTTTTCTTACCCAGTTGACCGTTTCTACGTTTTGTCGTCTTTTTCTGCTTTTTCTAATCCTCTTTCACTGACGCTTCTTCCTTTCTCTCCGAAATGCCTTTTTCCTCTTTCAGTCTTTATATAGGGCTATCCTTTTCTTTCTTTCTGTCTTCCTTTCTTTCCTTCTTTCTTTCTTCCTTCCTTTCTTTCTTTCTTTCTTTCTTCCTTTCTTTCTTTCTTTCTTTCTTTCTTTCTTCCTTCCTTTCTTTCTGTCTTTCTTTCCTCCTTTCTTTCTGTCTTCCTTTCTTTCTTTCTTTCTTTCTTCCTTTCTTTCTTCCTTTCTTTCTTTCTTTCTTCCTTTCTTTCTTTCTTTCTTTTTTCTTCCTTCCTTTCTTTCTTTCTTCCTTTCTTTCTTTCTTTCTTTCTTTCTGTCTTTCTTTCTTTCTTTTTTTCTTTCTTTCTTCCTTTCTTTCTTTCTTCCTTTCTTTCTTCCTTTCTTCCTTTCTTCCTTTCTTTCTGTCTTTCTTTCCTCCTTTCTTTCTTTCTTTCTTTCTTTCTTTCTTTCTTTCTTTCTTCCTTTCTTTCTTTCTTTCTTTCTTTCTTCATTTCTTCCTTCCTGTCTTTCTTTCTTTGTTCGTTTCTTTCTTAATTCCTTTCTTTCTTTCTTCGTTTTTCTTTCTTTCTTTCTTCCTTTCTTCCTTCCTTCCTTCCTTCCTTTCTTCCTTCCTTTCTTTCTTCCTTCCTTTCTTTCTTTCTTCCTTTCTTTCTTTCTTTCTTTCTTTCTTTCTTTCTTCCTTCCTTCCTTTCTTTCTTTCTTTCTTTCTTTCTTTAAATATTTACTTGTTGCTTTATATTTCCCACTTTTTTCTTTCCTGGTATTTCCTCATTCATTCATTTTTTCTCTCTCTTGTGTAGAAAGACTAATTTCCCTTCTACTATTACACAAGCCTAGAATCGTCCATTCGCTGTGCGAAGAGCGCGTCTGTTCCTGAAGCTGTGGCTCACGAAGGGTAAATCACGATTTCAGTCGCACTGAACTACTGTATCCTCAATTCATGTTCTCGTGCCCTTACACATTTCCTTCCTTAACCGTTTGCTCCCAGTGTTTTTATTACCGGCTTACTAATCAGCATCTATGAGCGTTAGACGAACTTTATAACAGTTTTTCTTTCTTTCTTTCTTTCTTTCTTTCTTTCTTTCTTTCTTGTCCGGTCCTACGATTTTTCTTTCTTTCTTTCTTTCTTTCTTTCTTTCTTTCTTTCTTTCTTTCTTTCTTTCTTTTCTTATTAATATTTGTTGTAACCTAGAAAGAGTTACTGAATGAGGAATAACCAAAACGCAGTTTGGAAATGAAATTGTAATCTTTATAACATCAACAAAATAGAATACTCGCCAGCGTCGTGATGTAGGTAAACCACTGCTAGTGGTGGACTACATAGACATCATATTAGCCCCATTTACAATAGTGTCCAACGTAATGAGGATTGGGACATACCCACCATTAATGTTCATAGGTATTGTATATAACAATATTCTTTCTTTCTTTCTTTCTTTCATTTTTTCTTTCTTTCTTAATATTATTTATTTATTTCCTTTTTTCTTTTTTAATGTTCTTTCTTTCCTTCTTTTTTTATTTTCTTTCTTTCCTACAATCTTTCTTTCTTAATGTTCTTTTTTCACGCTTTCTTTCTTTCTTTCTTTTTTTCTTTTTGTATCTTTCCTTCTTAATGAAGTTTGACAATTTGTCCACACCACCGACCTTTTGATTCACATTAACTGTCTCTTTGCAACGCTGCCGATTTTCCTGACAATTCCGACCGTTTACAAAACATGAAAAGTTGCCAAAGTCAAAATGTAAAAAAGGAAAAGAGCAAAACTTAACGGAGAAAATGTCAAAGTGAATTTGTTTAATAAAAGTAAATTACACACACACACACAAACAAGCGCGCACACACACACAAATACACACACACACACACACACAAACACACACACATATACATGCATAAATTAATGACGTCAAGTAGAAAAGAAAAAAGACACGCCACCAAAAAAATTATATATATTAAATGAAGATTATTTTTATTATTTCAAGATAGAAATGTTGCTTGTGTAATACAAAATCTTTCTCTTCTTTATATATATATATATATATATATATATATATATATATATATATATATATATATATATGCATGTTTCATTAAAAACCACAGATAAGGTACTACGATTGAGCTTTTTATTTAATTTTTCTTGTGTTCGAACAAGAGCTTTCTTTACAGGACAAAGGCTGTGTAAGAACCGGTCTCATGAATAATTACATCGGTTACACAACTACATGCTTATCCAGACGTCTTACGTTACACCTATCTGACCATAGCTCCATTAGAACGCATTTAAACACGCACACAAATTTACCAGATTCCATTAGAAACATACTAGTAGAAAACACAAATATATTAACTGCATCTACCTGTAAAAAAAGATTAAAAATAATGGAAGCTTTAATAATAAAAAAGAAAGATCCAACTCTTAACAATATTAACTACGAACAAAACCACAATGTGCCAACCGTATTCGGAAATTAAAACCATCCCTACTACACACTAAGACATACACATAATCAATTTAGATGAAAAATCGAATCATCCTTGATAATGGCTAAAGGTATAGCCGAAAGCGCTCGGAAACATAAAACATTTGGACAGTTCTTACACACCCTTTGTCCTGTAAAGAAAGCTCTTGTTCGAACACAAGAAAAATTAAATAAAAGCTCAATCGTAGTACCTTGTCTGTCGTTTTTAATGAAACATGCATAAACGAAGGGTTGCTGCCTAAATATACAACTATCATATATATATATATATATATATATATATATATATATATATATATATTAGGACCTTTAATGAGTTCTTACTGATTTTTCATGAAAAATAATGTTTTATTTACAAAATTAATAAGAAACATATCACTGAAAATGTTGTCCATCGCTAGTCACTACTTTTCCCCATCTTTCTGACATTTGAATTCCACGTCCGAAAAACGACACGTCTTTTGAGGCTAACCACGAGTCGACCCATCTTTTGGCATCTTCATAAGAATGAAAGTGCTGCGCAGCCAGGCCATGTGCCATCGATCGGAATAAGTGACAATCGGATGGGGTAATGTCTGGTGAATACGGCGGGTTGGGTTGGATTTCCCATCTAAGCGTTTCCAAGTAGGTTTTCACCCGTTTTGCAACATGTGGCCTAGCGTTGTCGTGTTGCAAAATCACTTTGTCGTGTCTCTGCTCGTATAGCGGCCGTTTTGTCTTCAATGTCTGGCTCAAACGCATCAATTACAGTCAACAGCGATCTCCCGGGATGGTTTCGGTCGGTTTGAGCAGCTCATAATAAACTACACCTTGCTGATCCCACCAAATGCCGAGCAGAAGCTTGGAACCATGGATATTCGGCTTTGCCGCCGATGTTGATGCATGGCTGGGCTTACCCCACAATCTTCTACGCTTAGGCTTATCACGATACGATGCGAAGACCCTTTCCTTTTCTGCCACGTGACAAGACGGCGTTCGACGTCTCTCGGATTCAACTCTTACGGCGCCAGATGTCCACTGCTTTAAAACGTTTCGAATCTGCTATGTGATCAATGCCTAATGATACTGCAAATTCAGCTTGCGCCTGACGCGAGTCTTCATGAAGTATTGTCTCCAATTCTTCATCTTCAAACTTTTTCGGTGTGGCTAGAGCGTTCTTTATCTTCAACGTCAACATTCATTATTTTTGAAGCGTCTAAACCAATCTCTGCATGTCGTTTGCGACAGAGCATGGTCGCCGTAAGTCTCAACAAGAATTCTGTGTGCTTCAGCTGCAGATTTCTTTTGTATAAAGTAGTGCAGTAAATTTCCCCGCAAATACACTTTCTTTGACACGAAATCCGACATGTTTAACACTATGAATATCAAAGTTGTTTACACTTCGGCAAAATGACATGCACTGAATTTCAAGCCTGCTTATAGTACTACCTTACAGATGCGTTACCATCTGAAACTGCACACACGCAGTTCTGGAAACGCCATCTGTAGGAAAACAGTGAGAACTTCTTCAAGGTCCTAATATATATATATATATATATATATATATATATATATATATATATGTAAAATGCAGGATATGTGTGTGTGTGTGTGTGTGTGTGTGTGTGTGTGTGTGTGTGTGTGTAACGAATGCACGGCCGCAATTTTCGACGGATTTGCACCAGAATTTACATGCACATGCTCCAAGTTAGCGGAAGGCCAAGACCGACATTGCATTTCTCAACTCCCATCGATAGTGGAAAAAATCGATTTTTTCATGCTTCTACGCCAGTTTTCATGTAGTTTGCGGCCATTTTCTACTGGTCAGAGTGAGAGCCTATGGCTGGCTGCCACGAATAGGCAGGAAGATTCTATTGGCCAGCGTGAGAGCTAATAGTTGACTGACACGAATGTTAACTAGCATGCTAGCATGCAAAAAAATCGATAGCTGCATTCGTCACAAGTGGGAAAAATTTAAATCTGCATGGCACTTTACTCCAATTGGCACATTCGCTTGCTTAAATTCAACGTTGATTTTGATTCCGCAGAACTGGGTTGGGTGTGAAAAATTAATTGTTGTTAACATTCTTTTTTCATTCGGTTTTTCCAGTTACGAGTCCTTTTTTAAAGCTGATCTTTTTGTGTTCATTTTGTTTAGTTCTTTTTTCGTAACAGATTTAATGTTTAGTATAGAGCTTAGAAAAAATTCGCAGTGTGAGATAGGCAAGAAGTAAGTCATGTAGCAACATCAGCACGGCAAAGGGCACTCCTTTAAAGGCAAGGAAGGGCAAATATATTTTAAGTCAAGTGATAGCGATTGCTGTATGAGTCGTACGATTTTTGAATCAAGCACGGGCAACGCCTGGCCATGCTGCTAGTATATATATATATATATATATATATATATATATATATATATATATATATATATATATATATATATATATATATATATGTATATATATATATATATATATTCATGCATGTTTCATTAAATAATATAGATAAGTGTGGTCTATATATTTTATGTAAGTTCTTTTCATATCGTCTGATAAGCTTAATAACATTATCATTAAACAACGAAAGCAAATCACAATATTGATACATATTTTTAATCCAATCTAAGCTTTCGGCTTACATAAGCCATTATCAAAGATGACAATTACACAATATATTAAGCAATACACGAACAAGAAATTGATGATTTTGTTTACATGGATGATTTCCAAGCAACGATAAACACGTGTATATAAGACGCTGAAAGCGAAAATCGCACAACAGCTCATGACGTCACACATGACCACGCGAGAGTGAATCCGATGAGTATTGAGTATGGAAAGCCGTTGGTATGAACCAATGGCTTCTGTTACTAATTATAGACATTTAAGGATATTTGTGGAGATTTCATAGTTTATTTTGTTCAGGTTAGGTTTCAACTGTTTTATGTATATAGCTTCAAGAATTTTTAGTTTTTGTTTATTGTTTTCATGTTTAAGTATAGTTGTGTTTTCGACGAGGATTTTCCGGAATTGTGTATGCGGCCAGGCATGTTGTTTTAAATGCCTAAAAATGTTAGAGTTATCATTCAAATGTAGTGTCAAGCGTCGTGAAAGCGAGTTTGTGGTGTGATATGCATGAATGAAAAAATGCTGCCTAAATACACACAATATATATATATATATATATATATATATGATGAAAATGTGGAAAAGACAAAGCAAAATCCGAATATGTGAGTTTACTGTTTTTATTTTGTTTTTGTTTTTGTTATTCTGTCGACGTCAGACGTTTCGGTTGACCAGTCCTGTATATATCGTCTCTCCATCAAACTTAAATCTAATATAAACATGTCTCCATTAACCATGTCCTGAAGAAGGTCTATTTGACCGAAACGTCTGACGTCGACAGAATAACAAAAACAAAAACAAAATAAAAACAGTCAACTCACATATTCGGATTTTGCTTTGTCTTTTCCACATTTTCATCATACCTTTGCTTACATATATATATATATATATATATATATATATATATATATATAATTTTATATGTGCAGCACTTATAGGAAAGGGCTCAATATCAGTGATAGCTAACATATTCAGTTTTATGGATATGATTTTGTGATTCTGAGTTTCACGCTTTTGTGATCATCAGACAACATGTATATCTGCGCTTAATCTTCGATTATATATATTGGTGTGTTTCTCTGAAGCAAAATGTGTACACCTGTATTTATGCCTAGTTTTATTTTATTTATTTTTTATATGCATTTCTGGATGCGCGGTCTTTCTTAAATTAGAATTGTTTTTTTATTTAGAGAGTGTTGTTTTTGTTGTCTGAATATTGCTTCCAGGATTATAAATCTGTTTTTAATATCCGATTTTACTAGCATTTAGGTTTTGTTTCTAAGTAGCTGTCTAATGTTACGATAATTCTGTTTATTCCTGTGTTCTATGATGGCACTCTGGTCCGATAGGTAGCATGTAAGTCACCGAGAGTGTGTGGTTATGGTATATCCTATGTAAAACGTTTTTTTTTCATTTGTTTTTATTTCTCGGGAAAACATTTGAAAGCTTAGACTATATTTTCCGATATGAAATTTGGACAATTTCTGACGGAATTCCTCTTCTTCATATAAATAAATGCGAATATCAGTGTGTCACACTGTTTCAACTTTACTCCTAGAGACAGTAACTCAACATATCATGCCATTTTGGAATCAGGCCGATTAAAAACATTCCAGGTCGGATCCGGACCCGTAATCTTGAAGTTTTTATTCTAAAGTTTTTATTACTGCAATTTTTTTAAAGTTATTTTTTGCAACGAATATTTTTGTACGATAACCATTCTTATAACTTGGAAATAAATTTAGGATTAATGGAAATTAATTGCGATATATAGTGAAAGTCATCAATGAAATAAAAATAATTGTACGGACCTACATACAACAAATTGTCTTTAAATAAAATGGCGGCCGAAGACAATTTCCATTAATAAAGACATCTGTTGTGGATGCCGAGAATGGAATCCTGCACAAATAAATAAACAACGCCAGTAATTGAGATAGAAAAATAAGTGTATTAAACGTAAGAATACAGACTTGAAGTGAAGATTAGTAGTCCAGGAATGTGGGTTAATAGAAAGTATATGTACAAGTCTCTGGAAGTGAAGCCGTAATTTTCTCTCTCTCTGGACTCTCGTATAACTCTCTATGAACACCCTGTGTACTGTCTCCGTATCTCTCACCCTGACTCAACGTATCTCAACCCGCAGGTATTCTCTCTGTCAGTATAAGTATACTTTGTGTACAAGGGTCTGCCCCACAACACTATCTATTTATCTCGATTTGTTAGATAGATGTGAACAGTCCTATATATATATATATATATATATATATATATATATATATATATATATATATTGAACTTTTAAAGGGCAAGCTTGAATATTAATGCGATCAATTTTAAGTTCTTCTGTAGATTAATTTGGCCCATCGCATACGGCAGCAGTATGCCTCGCAAAAAGATATCTCCGCTAACAGAGAACCAGACTAAATCAAAACAGCCAAGGCTATAGCAAGGAAAAGAAAGTCCAGTGCAATTGAAAACGCAGATCAAACGATACTGCAAATTTTAAGGTAGTATATATATATATATATATATATATATATATATAAATGTAGGTAACTATACTCGTGTCGAAAAACCTTCGAACTCTTGATTTAACAACAGCCAAATCAATCACGAAGGAAAAAAAGGTTTTAAAAAAAGAAAGAGCCAGGAACATGAAAGTCTGTTGAAAATAATCGCACAGATACAGGTTCAAGGCCCAAAGAAAAAACCCCGATACGAGTAAACAACTAACTAAAGAGCTCAATACAAACGTGGAGCAAACCTAGTCAAACCTAATGAGCCAGACAAACCTACCAAGGTTTCACTTAGGCAGATCTGCCTAAGTGAAATCTTGGTAGGTGTGTCAAGTTTGACTATATATATATATATATATATATATGAAGAAATATTGTTTTAAAGTGTGCTATATTTATGGGGTAAAGTGTACAACATCATATATGTATATATAAAAGTGAACATAGAAGTCAACACTTAGAGGCGACAGTCTGTTTCATGCTAGATGCAATCTTCAGGCCTGACAATTGCATCTAGCATGAAACAGACTGTCGCCTCTAAGTGTTGACTTCTATGTTCACTTTATATATATATATATATATATATATATATATATATATATATATATATATATAATAGCTGACCGCTCGTATTCGAGGATACCCGTCTATTAGGGCGTCTAGCGAATCCCTATTGCAGACGCTCACTCAGGCACGTTTGTGGTTGTTCAACACCTACAGAGCCGATCTGTGGTCTATACTGTAACTATGCTGAGCAGACCTTAGTTACAGTTTCTGGGAAAGAGTGTGTTATCTAGCATGATCAACAATCTGGACAAGGCTAGCACGCTCAAGCCCTCGGCCACGATGATTTGTGACTTTGTGCTAGCACAGCTATTGACGGCAACAAAGTGTTCCGTCTACCCACATTCACTCATAAGGCTTGGGTGAACCCGTGGAATGGTTAATATATATATATATATATTATTTATTTATTATAATTTTATCATATAGACAAAACCATTTTACCCACAGCAAAGATGCAACTTGGATGCAACTATCGGATATATATATATATATATATATATATATATATATATATATAGTTAGATTGAAGTGAGTTTGTGACCCTGGGTTTCACGCTGTTTGCGATCGTCAGACAAACTGCTCTATCACTGATATTGAGCGCTTTCCAATAAGTAATATATAAATAATATATATAAAAATTGCATATATATATATATATATATATATATATATATATATGCAATTCGCACAAACACACACACACACACACACACGCACACACACACACACACATATATGTATATGCATGTTTCATTAAGTGCTTTCTTTTTGGGACCCGGAGTGTGTAGAAACTGTCCAAAATTTCTACACACTCTGTGTCCAAAAAAGAAAGCACTTGTTCGAACACAAGAAAAATGAAATAAAATCTTAACCGTAGTACCTTATCTGTCGTTTTTATGCATAATTTAAGGAATTTTGCCTAAGTACACAATATATATATATATATATATATATATATATATATATATATATATATATATATGACGTCACACATTATGAAATTATTATTTTAAGACATTTTTAAGTTTATACATCCTTTTTATAGATACAAATATTTGTTTAATCGGACATTCAGGCCGGTAAATGTTGTTGAATAATGTTTATTATAAAACAGAGCATTTACTTAAATATTTTGTATCTATAAAAAGAATGTATAAACATAAAAATGTCTTCAAATAATTGTCGGACTTTGTCCATTTCATAATGTGTGACGTCATTTGTTTACATTTTTATACGCCATGAGCAGATATGAATGTACGTGAAAGAATGATGGAAGATTAAAGTTTAAAGATAGTAAAATCGACCTTGCTAACCAGACGCCGCTCTGTGGCCGAACGGTTAAGGCACATCACGCGAAATGATGGTTCCGTATAGGATACAGGTTCGATTCCTGTCGGAGAGCGAAAATTTTCTATGAAAATTTCTCGGACATTCAGGCCGGTAAATGTTATTTAATACTGTTTATTATAAAACAGAGCATTTGCTTAAATACTTGTATCTATAAAAAGAACGTTAAACATTAGAAAATATGAGAAAATTCAAAAGAGAATATGCAGGACTATGTTGTCTTTAATATTCAACACAACATATATATATATATATATATATATATATATAACTAAAAATGCACCTGTAAAAGAACAATATGAATAAAGAAAACTTATCCTAGCCAACGCGTTTCATTCGCACGGCAAATGTGAGGTTTTTATTTTCAACATTTGATGATGATTGAACCTTGTCAAAGCCATTATCCCGTTTAGAAAAGTAGTGAATATTTTATAAATTAGTGGATTGGACTTTATGAATTTAAGCGCAGTACTAGATTGGCAGCATGGTCTCATTAATTTAGAGTTCAAATGGCTAGATGTAACAATATGTTAATTACTAACAGTTTCTTTTCTCTCACTTCTCGCTTGTGGAACTCTCTTCCGGCTTCATGCTTTCTAGCCAACTTTTCTCTTCAAAAATTTACATGCAACGCCAATCGCTATCTACTGTCTTGATTCCTCTCCTATTCTTCTAGCTCCACACTCAATAGCCCCGTATATCATAATGGCTTTACTGCCTTGCATGGAATGATATGATTAAAAAAACTTTCATGGACATATATGAGAGATGTCTAAGGCAATGTCTACCAACCATCGAGTGCTACACACAAAACATCAGCATTGGACCTAGAAATGACATACCCATATTGTTCGTCGTTCAGGATGTTTCTGGAAAAGTGAGGAATTTGGATGACATTGGGATAATCTTCAGTTTATGACAAGGCGTAAAAATCTGAATCGGTGGAACTAAAGAATGGAGCGCCCATCTAAATATTCACCATGAAAATAGCGATAAGCTAGCAGCGTTGCGTCCGTGAGAAAGTGGCTTTAGGCCAGAGAAGGTTTTCCACATAAGACTGCGTAAACGACATTTTTAAACCCTGTCAATGTTGGAAAGAAATGATTGAGTAGCTCCAACCCAAATATGACAATAACACAGTTTTAGTCTAATCTGGCTCTTGTAAGATAATGCTTGGGAGAAAAAAGTTAGGTAATTAGGGGAATAATACAAATATATACAAGTTCCACTTGAGGTCTGAGGTGAACTTAAGTTCTAATAGACATTCAAAGTATGAAGCCTTGTCGAAAAGGTAATCATTTATTATGACTGGAGACGGAACGGATCCCGTCTTGGGTATGACGATAAACTACATCCGGCAGCAAGGCCTCTGATCCGGAGGTTTTGAGGAGCATGGAACCACCTCTCTATTGTTCCCAGGTCCACCCTCAGCCGGGGGAGTAGCACCTGTTAGCGTCACAGCTCTGGGCAAATAGTTAACCTGCAAACTGGTGTCAAAACAAGTAACATAGGATTTAATACCAGTAAAACATTTTTGTATTATACACCGTACCTATGAATATTAATGTCTATGTTCCAATCCTCATGAATACGTTGGACACTATTGTAAGTGGGGGTAATATGCTGTCTAAGTAGTGCACCACTAGCAGTGGTTTACCTACTTCACGCCGCTGGCGAGTATGATATTTTCTTGATACTATTACATTTCCAATCTCCATTTTGGTTATTCCTCATTCGGTAAACTTTTTTAGGATACAATATTTTGTAAAAGATTATTACCAGCAGTAAGTTTTGAAGAAAAAAATGTTACCAGCAATACCTTATTACGGGCAATACTTTTTGGGAAAAATATTAGCAGCGATAAAAATCTTGTCGGCATTAAATAACCCATTGAGGTTGAAATGCCGTAAAACAAACCAAACCAAATCATACGGGGACGGATAGTTAATGATAAAATGATACTAGCTCAGTTTTACGGGTACTGAACCGCCAAAGTTGTTTTTCTCCCTATTGGGCTGTTAGAGCTACAGTAAGAGGCAAAAAAATGGGCACGCCCATAGAAAGTCGATTTTTCTATTTTATCAAGACAAGTGAGTAATAGAATTCGTTTATGAATACAGGGTATCAATACATATGTACGTATGTATATTATACAAGTCAAAAAATGGCTTAGTATTTTGTTGGGCAACCTTTTCCTTTAATAAAAGCCTTAATTCTTCGTGATACACTATAGGCTAAATTCTTACTAAGTCAACGTCCTTCACAAGATTTTTCCAGCATTTCTTTAATTCGAAAAAAGCTCATTTTCTGTGTTTACTTTCCTATTAAAGGCACGCTTCTTCATTATCGCCGAAAGGTTTTCAACTGGGTTAAGATCAGGACTCTGACTAGGCCACTGGAAGAGTTGCAATTTACCCTGGTTGAGCTTCCTCTCTAGATAACGTTTATTCTTGAAGGCAGTTTGCTTAAGATCGTTATTGTGTTCGAACGTGAAGCGTTGACCTTTGGCAAAAAGTTTTTTAGCAGTAAGCTACATTAGATTAAAAAGAATGTTGTGTTATTTTGATGCCAACGCATGATTCCCTTGAATTTGTACTCCTGCTACTAAGAATGCACCCCAAACTTTGATTTGTTATCGTTTTTAACAGTGCCCTTGGTAGTCACTGGAGTACCCGTTTCACCGGGCGTACTTGTATAATGTATTATTCACTTGTTTTGGTAAAAATACAAAAATCGACTTTCTATGAGAGTGTCCATTTTTTTGCTTCGTACTGTATATCAGAAGAGAGATCAGATTCTATCATCTTGAATTTTGTGAGTTTTCCCATATACTGTGGCATCATCGGCATTAGATGTTTACTAAAGATCTGATAATTATCCTAAGCAGATCGTTAATAAAGAAAATGGATAGGGCTGAGCAGAGAGCCCTTAGTGGCGCCAACATTATCTTGGTTGAAGATTTATTTTTGTATTACGTCTTCCAGTTTTTTTTTAAATTTTATTTCTAAATCGATTTTTGTTTGTTAAAGTAAAATCTATAAAATAAAATAAATTTAGTTATAATTGTTGGTTTCACTTAGAAAGAATGACTACAAAATACCCTCCCACCCCAAATAATAGAAAAAATGTGCATGCTGGGAATTTTTCCTAACCAATAAAATTGATTACTTCCTGGTCTCATCCAACTCAGTTCTATTTTTTCTTGTCTTGACGCTTCGATCGCTTGTCTGCAGCCTCGTTTTGCGTGTTAGATCAGTTTTTCCTTATTACTGTTGATTTGCCTTACATATATTGTTTGCTCGATTATTATTATTTTCGCCTTGTTTACTTTTCATTCTCTTGTTATTGTTTATTGGAAACTTTGTCAATTCTGTTTGCGTCTGTCAATTACATTTAGCTATGACCAGTTACTCTACAATAATATTACACCTTTGTGCAAATTAATTGAAACAACCGCTTTAGTTTCCTTTCTTTCCCCAGACGGTCAGTTTTAGACCCACTGGAGTGACACGGTGTAATCGATTTTTATTTTTTCATCAGATTAGGTCATTTGCAGTGTTGTGCAGTAATATGAATCTATTTTCATTTGTAGTTGCTGTGATGTACTCATGGGGTACTTACAAAATCATTATATACACCTTTGTGCAAATTAATTGAAACAACCGCTTTAGTTTCCTTTCTTTCATCATACTGTCAGTTTCAGACCCACTGGAGAGACAGGGTGTAATCGATTTCTATTTTTCCTCAGATTACATCATTTGCAATAGTGCGCAGTGATATGAATCTATTTTCGGGGTGTATAATGAAATTTGTTTAGCCTTGAAAATTATTACGTCATCCTTGATCTTATTAGATTTTTATCACGCCCAGACACTATTATCTCGACTGTCGATTAGTTGTCTTACGGCCATTGTCAGCGATTGACATTACTCCAAGGAAGCGTACGAAAATTGTAACGCCGCCCGGACACAATGGCAAGCCTTACCAGTGAGCAAATCAAAGTACTATCGATTGGCTGGGAAACTCTCCTGATTTAAATCCAATCGAGAATCTGTGGTCAATCTGCAAGGAAAGACCTCGTGGAATGGACATAAGAAGTGCTAACATGTGCACTGGGTCCTGTTTCATTGTAAAAATACGAAAAAATGTAAATAATAACGGAATTATTCGTTTTGTTTCCATTAATTTGCACAAGGGTGTATAGCCGTCAAATATTAATATATAATATATAAAATAGTTATTAAATATTGCAATTTATTTACAATATTTTGTTAGATTTGTGAGTGCGTTGATTATTTTATACAAAAGATCTTCATATTTGAAATGTATCTTTTGTAAAAGAAATTAATCGGAAAGTTTGCTAAAACGTTCACACAAAGATATGAATATATCCCAACTCACAGGTTTCTGTAGTTGTCGTTAATGGTTGCTTTGACGTTTCACCACTGGCATGCCATAAAAGGGTAATAAATATACTCATATTTATGCGACATGGCTACATCCTTTATTCCTGAGTCGGGGTAACTTGCAGTTTTGGGGCTCCAAATCTGAGTCGACTCCACGTCGATTCCGAGTGGACTAGCCTATTATCTTCCTTTTTATAATTGTCAGGAGGATCATAAGTTATTTTTTTTTATACTTCAGATCAACTAGAAAATAGATTGGTTAAAATATTTTGATATCACGTATCTGCTCTCTACTACGACAGTACCAACTTTTATTTTTAGTTCTCTGGTGGCTACCGAATGGCCTGGCACTATTTCGTGATTTTAAAAAGCTACATACTTTGTGGCAATTTTGAAATATATAATTAATCTGGTTTATTGCAATTACGCACGGTGGTAGAGAAAACAAGTCATGTTAGTTGCTTTATCTTTTTAAGTTGACTTCAGAGAGATTGTCTTCCTGGAGTTTTGCTTTCCAGTGTTTCTTAGAATTTGTTACGAAGTTCACGAGCTGATTTGAAATTCTAAATGCTTCAAGCATGTTATCATTCAGTGTTGAGAGATCATAGCCTGGGCATTTTTGTAGACTGTCCATGCTACGGCAAAATATATATTTTTCTTGTAAATTCTTTCAGTATATTTTGATTAATGAAGAACCAGTCGGTTGCTGTTAAAATTATTATTATTATTATTATTATTATTATTATTATTTCCTTTGATTTCTGATGTGTACTCATTTCTTTCCGGGTCCCAACAAGAGATCTAAGGTTAGAAATGGCATCATGACATTTTCAATTGAGCAATTTAAAAAGAAAAAAAATCACACATATTTTACATCGATAAAAAGCCCGTCGTAAGGTGCGTGCTGTACACGTGAGTACAATCTTTTGTATTTTTTGAAGGCATGGGCTTCCAGGAATCCATTCAGTGAGTCTATTGGAATGTTTTCCAACCAATCCGAAGGCTCCAGCTACAACTGGAAATATTGATGACCTCACGTGACACATTTTTGAGATTTCGATTTCAATTATTATTATTATTATTATTATTATTATTATTATTACTACTACTACTACTACTACTACTACTACTACTACTACTACTACTTGTACTATGATTATTATTATTTTCTTTGATTTTTGTTTTCTACACATTTCCATCGGGGACCCAACCAGAGACCTATGGTCAGGAATGACTTCATGACATTTTCCACTGAGAATTTTAGTAAAAAAGACAAAACCTAAGACCACACACATTTTGCAGAACATAAAGCAATTCTTAATGATTGAACTGCCTTTGTTTTGTATTTCTTTAACGTATGGGCTACCAGGAATCTCTTTAGTAAGTCTATCGGGCCCTTTTCTGCTTTTCCTTTATTATTATTATTATTATTATTATTATTATTTAGATAGATCAATAAATATATAGATAGATACATACATGCATAGACAAAGAGAGAGAGACAGATAGAGAGAGAGAGAGAGAGAGAGAGACAGAGGAAGGGTTTAGATATGAAGAAACTCTTAGATAGATAAGTGATTAAAATATATAGATAGGAAGAGACTGAAATATATATATATATATATATATATATTCAATTGGACAGAGTCCGACAATTTATTTAAAGAACGGTTAAGGCACGTCACGCGAAATGACGGTTCCGTATAGGATACAGGTTCGATTCCTGTTGGAGAACGAAAATTTTCTATGAAAATTTCTCGGACATTCAGGCCGGTAAATGTTATTTAATACTGTTTATTATAAAACAGACCATTTGATTAAATACTTGTATCTATAAAAAAAAGAACGTTAAACATATAAAAAATGTCTTTAAATATATATATATATATATATATATATATATATATATATAGAGAGAGAGAGAGAGAGAGAGAGAGAGAGAGATAAACTAGCAGAATGGCCTGGCGTTGCTCGTACTTGATCAAAAAATGATTGCTGTATGAGTCGTACGACTCATACAGCAATCGCTATAACTTGACTTCAAATATTTTTGCCCTTCCTTGCCTTAAAGGAGTGCCCCTTTGCCGTGCTGATATTGCTACACTGCGATTTTTTCTAAGCTCTATACTAAGCATTAAATTTGTTACGAAAAAGGAACTAAACAAAATGAACACAAAACGATCAGCTTTAAAAAAGGACTCGTAACTGGAAAAACCAAACGAAAAAGAATGTTAACAACAAACACTTTTTCACACCCAACCCAGTTCTGCGGAATCAGAATCAACGTTGAGTTTAAGCAAGCGAAAAAGCCAATTGGAGTAAATTGCCATGAAGATTTAAATTTTTACCACTTGTGACGAATGCAGCTATCGATTTTTTTTTGCATGCTAGCATGCTAGTTAACATTCGTGTCAGTCAGCTGGTGACTCTCACGCTGGCCAATAGAATCTTCCTGCCTATTCGTGGCAGCCAGCTATAGCCTCTCACTCTGGCCAGTAGAAAATGGCCGCAAACTACATTAAAACTGCCGTAGAAGCATGAAAAAATCGATTATTTCCACTATCGATGGGAGTTGGAAAATGCAATGTCGGTCTTGGCCTTCCGCTAACTTGGAGCATGTGCATGTAAATTTTGGTGCAAATCCGTCAAAAATTGCGGCCGTGCATTCGTTATAGAGATAGATAGATAGATAGATAGATATATAGTTATGAAAATGGCCGAGATAGATAGATAGATAGATAGATAGATAGATAGATAGATAGATAGATAGATATGAAAAGGACCGAGATAGATAGATAGATAGTTAGATAGATAGATATGAAAAGGACTGAGATAGATAGATAGATAGATAGATAGACAGAAATGAAGTGATTTGAATAGATAGTTTATCATCTGCAGTTCCTCCGTGGCACCAGTATCAGATTTCTGTTCATTTTTTTCGATTCTCCTTTCTCCCTTGCAGCCAGCCAATCTTACGCGGGTCTCTCAACCGCCATCCATCTCCCGCCAAATGTTCTGACGTCAGCTATTGATTTCTTCAACTCTTCAAATCTAATTTGAAACGAATCCAAAACCTTTTCGTCGCCGGCGACGCCTTTCTTTGCTTTCCTTAATTCTTTCTTTGTTTGCATTGCACATGCGTAAAACACACACACACACACACACACACACACACACACACACACACACACACACACACACACACACACACACACACACACACACGGTCAAGCAGTCTCACAAATATATATCTTAGATATTTTTATATAATTTCTCATGTGTTCGTATAATTTTTCTACGTTTCAGGACATAAATTATATAAAAATTGTCCGAATGTTTTCCAAGAGATTTCGGTTATACTTTTAGCCATTATTAAGGATGAATTTTATTTTACTTTTAACTGAATTAAATCTGTATTGTTTTATGTATGTATCGAGAGTTATAGGAATGTTTTATTTTCCAAACACGGTCAGCACATTGTGGCCGTGTTCATTATTATGCATTATTAATAAAAATGAAAAAGCCAACTATGAAAAAAATTGTGGTAATTCAAAAATGTAACTCCTTATATTTTGTATGATGGACTCTCCTGTCTAATTGTATTTTTTTCAAGACGAGAGAGTCCACCATACATAAAATATACCGAATTACTTTTCAATCACCACATACATATACACACATATACACATATACATATATATATATACATATACATACACACACATACACATATATATACATATATACACACACACATACATACATATACACATATATCCACACACATCTACTCTTACATATATACACATTATTTATTTTATTTATGTACACGTATGCGTATGTATGTATGTAAATTTTATTTAGTCGGCTTTTATCTATAATTTATTGGAGTTTTTTTTTTTTTTAAAAAATCCACTACATAAAATTTTCAATAGGAAGACACTGAAAATTAGTTATTCATGTGTTAGAAACACGGAGAAAATTATATCGTTCCATAATTGTAGAATACTTAGAAACTACCATAGTAATGAAACTCAATCTAGTAACCCTACCTGCAATTGTAGGAATAAAGACCTTTGCCCCATCGGGGGGTAAATGTAGGTATGAAAATGTAGTGTAGGCAATAATCTTCCCCAATGAAAATATAAACCAGAAAAAAGAGATATATAGGTATATCCGCGGGTGATTGGAAGCAGCGTCTATACAACCATAAACGCTCTTTTAGATATAGATACCTCAAAAATCAAACTTCCTTATCCAAACACTACTGGGATCTGGTGGATAAGGGACTAACCCCACTTTTCGAATGGAGATACTTATCAAGAGCTAGAAACCCTAATAACTTCCGTGATCGGTGTGATCTGAGCATAGCGGAAAAAAACTTATTATTAAAGATAAGAATCAAGATGAGTTGCTAAATCTTCGTAGTGAGATCTTTTCTAAAAGTAAGCACAAAAAATGATTCTAAATATAAACACGGTTTTATAACGTGTTGTCGCTTGTGACAGTGCCATCTTGGTTCAATAACTTCAGGCATGACATTTTAATAGAATGACTTTTATGATTATCTATATGTATCATTGTGTATGTTTATGTGATGCGCTATGTATTTGAAATTTTTTTTTGTTAATCTTTATTCATGTGGTGATATATGTGTGAGTGGGTATGTAGGTAGACGTTTTCCTTAATAACTGATAAATCTTATAATACTTATATACCTAGGTATATAGGTAAACGTAAGAGAGAGATATGCGTTATTCACTCCGCTGGTTTTTAATATAGTTATTATTCTTAACGTTGTCTTCCTCAATGTCCTTGAAGTATAAATTAATTTAGTTTCTACCCGGTTATTTTTATATGTTAAATGTATATATGGATAGATATGGTCCCTAAGGTTTTTTAATTAATTTTAAAAATTTTTAGCTTGTACATTTTGATTTATATATAGATATGTATATGTGCGTTCATGTGTGTGTATGTATGTGTGTGTGTATATATGAATATATATATATATATATATATATATATATGTGTGTGTGTGTGTGTGTATGTGTATGTATATGTGTATGTATATGTGTGTATATATGTGTATATATGCGTATATGGATGTATGTACATGTAGGTAGATGTGTATGTAGATGTGTTTATATGTGTGTGTGTGTGCATGTATAGGTATGTATGTATATACACACATATATATATATCTGTATATGGGTGTATATGTACGTATGTGTTTAGTTAGACGGATAGATAGAGAGACACATTGTTTATTTGCTTAGATGGGTGTGTGCAGGTATTTGTATGGAGATGCGTAAGGTTTTATGTATATATTGTTTATGTACACGTATGCGTATGTATGTACGTAAATGTGTATATATGTAAGAGTGGATGTGTGTGGATATATGTGTATATGTATGTATGTGTGTGTATATATGTATATGTATGTGTATGGGTGTGTATGTATATGTATATATATATGTATATGTGTGTATATATGTATATATGTATGTGTATATGTATATGTATGGGTATGTGTGTACACACCTCTATGTATGTATGTACGTGAAAATATTAATATTTGTTGTGTATGTGTGTATACGTATGTGTTTTTGAACATAGAAATTTAGGTCCTTGTTAGTTTAAATAATCGTTATTTTTATATGTTTAGATTAGATTTGTAACCTGAAGTCGATATTACCTTTGTCAAATTTTCTTGATTACACAGCGGCCCTTTTATAGAGGCCATTCGGTTTTAGACATTTTGTTTGTTGTTAATAGTTACTTTGTTTTAATAAATTCATTTCGTTTTTGCCTTGAAAAAGTCCACATTGGACGAAACTCGTCGGCTAATATTATAGTTTTCCTATTGTCTTTTACCTGTTTACTTATTGTCTTTTTTCTACATGTTAACTCTGAGAATTTGTTCATATTAAGAAATATATAATCTCCAAGTTTCATGCCGAAGAAATTTTCAAGTGCTGGGATTATTATATTTATTTTCATTTATATTTTGGCATGACACCGGTTTTTATGTTCAATATTCTGGTCCACACGAGATATATTATTGTTGGGGGTGGAATATTATTGGAGATAAAATATTTAAATAAATTGTAGTTTAATTTGGGGAGGCACGGTAAGGTCGGACTGCGGAATTGGAGAGCCGAGTTCGAATTCCAGTCGAATCCATTACATTCACTTACGTATTAATACCCTTGGGAAAGGTATGAACCCTCTTCTTCTCCACCCAGCTATAGGTAAATAGCAGGACAGACCGGGTTCTATAGCCTTGGATGGCAACTGGTTTACCAGAGAAAGAAATGGCAACCTACTGTGGCGGAAAAAGTCTGTTTCGTCAGTCATGTATCGAAAGATACATGATCGCGTAAGAGTGTATCACGCATGGCACATAACTGACTGAATTTAATTTTGAATTTAAGCTCAGATTAACATTTAAGTCTGAAAGGTCGGAAATATAAGTTTCAATTAGAGAGACCATCTTAATTCATTTGTCTTTTTTTTTTATTTTTCAAATTTCACTTTATTTGAAATCATTTTCTTGCCATTGATATGCATTAGTATTATTATTATTGTTTTTATTTCCTTTGATTTCTGGCGTTTACACATTTCTTTCCGGGTCCCGCCCAGGGACCTAAGGTTAGAAATGGCGTCATGACACTGACAAAAAAAAAACCCAAAAAAAAACATCTTTTACATAGATAAAGCCCTTCGTAAAGTGTGGGCTGTACTTGTCAGAACATTTTTTTGTATCTCTTTGAGGCATGGACTTCCAGGGATCCCTTCAATTCGTCTGCTGGGATCTTTTCCAAACAATCCTAGGGCTCCAACTACAACAGGGATTGTTGATGTTATTATTATTATTATTATTATTATTATTTTCAAATATTGTATTATTATTTTCAAATATTGTAATGTTATTATTATTATTATTTTCAAATATTGTATTATTATTTTCAAATATTGTAATGTTATTATTATTATTATTTTCAAATATTGTATTATTATTTTCAAATATTGTATTATTATTTTCAAATATTGTATTATTATTTTCGAATATTGTAATGTCATTATTATTATTATTATTATTTTCAAACATTGTATTATTATTATTATTATTATTATTATTATTATTTTTATTTTCTTTGATATATTTACACATTTCTTTCCGGCTCCCGCCCAGGGACCTCAGGTTAGAAATGGCATCATGACACTTTCAACTGCAAAAAAAAAAAAAAAAAAATTTACATAGATAAAGCCCTTCGTAAAGTGTGGGCTGTACTTGTCAGAACAATTTTTTTGTATCTCTTTGAGGCATGGACTTCCAGGGATCCCTTCAATTAGTCTACTGGAATCTTTTCCAACCAATCCTAGGGCTCCAACTACAACAGGGATTGTTGATGTTCCCATGTGCCACATTTTTTAGATTTCTATTTCAAGGTCCTTTTATTTTGACAGTTTTTCGAATATCTTCAAAGATACATTGCAGTCTGCAGGGACTGCCATATCAATAAGGAAGCACTTTTTTTTTGTTTGTATGATCAGTGGACAATTTCATGGACCTATTTCTTAAATTAGGTCGCTGGCTGTGGTGATTTTCCAAGCGTAGCTCAGATGTGGCACAAGGCCGAAAGTATGGGGTATCCATTACTACTATTATTATTATTATTATTATTATTATTATTATTATTATTATTATTATTATTTCCTTTGATTTCTATTACATATTCATTTCCTTCCGGATCCCAACCAGAGACCTAAGGTCAGAAATGGCTTCATGAAATTTTCCACTCATCATTTTTGTAAAAACAGAAAAATAATTAATATCACACACTTTTTAAATTAGATAAAGCTCTTCGTAATGTGTGATCTGTACTTGTGAGTACAATGTTTATGTATTTCTTTAAGGCATGGGCTACCAGAAATCCTTTCAATGTGTCTATCGGAACCTTTTCCAACTTCCTTTATTATTATTATTATTATTATTATTTCCTTTGATTTCTGTTATATGCACATTTCCTTCTGGGTCACAACTACTAACCTAGGGCACCTCGTGGTGGTGTAATGGTTAGCAAGCTTGTCTCGCTAAAACTAATACAAGTGAGTTCGATCCTTACTGGATACCCCATACTTTCGGCCTTGTGCCACATCTGAGCTACGCTTGGAAAATCACCACAGCCAACGACCTAATTTAAAAAATAGGTCCATCGAATTTTGCACTGATCATTTTTGTTAAACGAAAAAAAAAAAGATCAAGGACATTGTTCATAAGAGAAAGTTCTTCGTAAGGTGTGTGATCTGTACTTGTGAGTCCAATTTTTTGCATTTCTTTAGGGCAAGGGTTACCAACAATCAGTGAGTGAATCAGAACCTTTTCCAATTAATCCGAGTGCTCCAACTACAACTGGAATTACTGATGTTCTCATGTGCCACATTTTTTCGATTTCTACTTCAAAATCCCTGTATTTTGATAGTTTTTTTAGAGATCTCCAGAGACTGCGATGTCAATAAGAAAGGAGATTCTGTTCTTAGGGACTTTCATCACGATGTCAGGTCGGTCAGCTTTGATTGTTATTATTATTATTATTATTATTATTGATTTTCCAACGCCTCTTTTTTGTCTACTCACATTTTCAAAACCTCTGTCTCTTTAATTTAGAATTTACATTTCTTATTTCCAGCCTTATTTTCAAACATTAATGTCAATCTGAGCTTAAATTCAAAATTAAACTACAATTTATTTAAATATTTTAACTCAAATAATATTCCACCTCAACAATAATATATCTCGCGAGGAGCAGAAAATTAAAAAAAAAAACAGGTGTCAACCAAAACTATAAATAAAAATAAATATAATTCCACCACTTAAAATTGCTTCGGCATGAAACTCGGACTTCTGCAATTAATGAGAGATATTATGTATATATTTTTAATATATATATATATATATATATATATATATATATATATATATATATATATATATATATATATATATACCTGAGAATGCTGGCGTGGCCAGCTAATCTCCATTACAGACGACTGTTCAGGCGCATTTGTGTCAAATACCCAATTTCGCACACAAGGCTTGGGTCAACCCGTGGTATGGTTGTCAGGCACTTTCCAAAGGTGCCTCACCCTGGGGTCGCCCCACTCCTGACCGACGACATCAGGATAAACTCAAGCGTAGGTCTCATGGTCAAAAAACGAACATTCTAACCACTGGGTCACTCGCGCATATCTATGTATATATGCACACACACACACACACACACCCCCCACACACACACACGCACATACACACACATACGTATATACATACACATATATATATATATATGTATGTATATATATATATATATATATATATGTATATGTGTATATATACGTATATACACACATACATACATACATACATACATACATACATACATATATATATATATATTGCGTTTATTTAGGTAGCAAATTTTCATTGATGCTTGTTTCATTAAATAATATAGACAAGTTTTGTCTATTTATTTTAAGTAAGTTCCTTTCATATTGTCTGATAAGCTTAATCACATTATCATTGAAAGACGAAAGGAAATCACCATATTGATACATGTTTAAATCCAATCTAAGCTTTCGGCTTACATAAGCCCTTATCAAAGATGACAATTACATTTTAATATATCAAACAATACACGGACGAAACAGTAATGATAGTCTGTTTTTGTTGCATGAAAAATTTCAAAGCAACGACAAATTCGTGTATACGAGACGCGGAAGCGAAAATCGCATCGCAGCTCGTGATGTCACACATGACCACGCGAGAGTTAAAACGAGAAGTATTAAGTATGGGAAGCCGTTGGTATAAATCAATAGCTTCTGATCTCAATTCCGCGTCTGGTATATACGACATTGTCGTTGCTTTGAAATTTTTCATGCAACAAAAACAGACTATCATTATTGTTTTGTCTGTGTATTGTCTGATATATTGAAATGTAATTGTCATCTGTGATAATGGCGTATGTAAGCCGAAAGCTTACATTGGATTTAAACATCTATCAATATGGTGATTTCCTTTCGTCTTTCAATGATAATGTTATTAAGCTTATCAGACAATATGAAAGGAACTTACTTAAAATAAATAAACAAAACATGCCTATATTATTTAATGATACATGCATCATTATATATATATATGTATATATATATATATATATATATATATATATATATATATATATATATATATATATATATATATATAAACGCTGTTGTTCCCCAAGGATCTATCCTCGGTCCTACAATGTTTCTGATCTTCATCAATGATTTTCCTGATTTCATCAGTGCTCAAGTAGGCTTCTACGCAGACGACACTACCATTTACCCCTGTCTCAATAGTAAATCCATCATTGCTGGTGGTCTTGAAGTTAACCTGGCTGTTGGTCTCGAAAAGGACCTCCAATCTGTGGTCGACTGGGCCAGGAAATGGCTTGTAAATTTTAAAGCCTCCAAAAGGAAATTGCTCTCATTTACCCACCATATAGAAAGCCCCCTGTCTCCCATCAGCATGGCTGATGTTCAACTCCACGAGACCCGTATTTGTGTGCCTTGTTGGTCTTACGCTGTCCACTGACCTGAAGTGGAACAAATACAATGAATCAATACCTTCATCTACAGCAAGGAAAGTTTGGTCTCTGTGTCGCGCCAATAGGTTTTTTCCCTTCAAATCTACAAACCTACCATTCACCCTTGCATTGAATACTGTTGCCATATATATTCTGATGCCCCCGTTGTTCACATCTCGACAAAATCGAAAGACGGATATGCAATGACTCTAGTTACATTCTCACCGACGTGATGTGGCTTCCCTCTGTCGATTCTATGCATATTTGATCTTGATCCCCGTCTTTCTCTATAAACTTCCCTCAAACACCCCTCTTTACTCTTGCTCTCACTCTCTGTAACCCCCTTGCGTGCTTAAATGGTGATATGCAGTAAGTACACCAGAAGAGTATTACACGACTAGTGAGAGTGTATCGAATGAACTAGAACTCGATCTATTCACTGTTCCCTGAAGCGTTCTCTCCTACTAATCTTATAGTAGGCAGAAGAGTCTAACAGAGATTCTTTAGAGTGAGGACACCACAACACACTTACTTTCATTCTCTATAACCTCTTGCAATCCAGCCTTGCTTGGGGTGATATGCTTAAATGGTGTTATGCAGTAAGTACACCAGAAGAGTATTACACGACTAGTGAGAGTGTATCAAATGAACTAGAACTCGATCTATTCACTGTTGCCTGTTTACTGTCCTCTGTCTCTCGAACATTCTCTCCTACTAAGCTTACAGTACGCGGAAGGGCCTAAAAGAGCATTTCAGAGTGAGGACACCACAACACGCTTACCTTCACTATCTGTAACCTCTTGCGTGATAGTGGCCCTCCCGTCTTGCTTGGGGTGATATGCTTATAAATATATATCGTTATATCATATATATATATATATATATATATATATATATATATATATATATATATATATATATATATATATATATATATGTGGAAGAGGTTATAGTGGTCCCAACAAGAGAAAAGTGTGTATATTAAAAAGAAAAGAGGTACTGTAAACGTTTTTGTTTGTAATGTGGGTTTCTAAAGAAAACATCATGCTTTATTTTTCATAATTGTTTTATGACCCTTCGTGCAGAATTTTTCACTGCCATTTCTAGAAAGATATTCGGATTACTAACACAAAAATAGAGAATGTCTCGTATCGAGAATAATTAACGTTGAAAAACATAAAGAAAAAAATTAATTATTTTTTATAATATGTGGAAATCGCCACCATTTACCTGAAGACGGTCGCGAGACCAGAAACTCGAGTAGTAAAATTATGAAAAATAAAGCATAATATTTAAAAAAAAAATCCACATTACAAACAAAAACGTTTGCGGTACCTCTCTTCTTTTTAATATATATATATATATATATATATATATATATATATATATATATATATATATATATATATATATATATATATATATATATATATATGTATTTATATATAAATATATATATATATATATATATATACATAGATATATATATATGTATATATATATATATATGTATTCATATATAAATATATATATATATACATATATATATATATATATATACATACATATATATATATATATATATATATATATATATATATATATATATATATATATATATATAATAAGGTGGATAAATCAAATAACTAGATATTCAAAAACATATATAAGTGCGTTAGAGTGAATACACAGTTACGCGAATAAATATTTATTATATATATTCAGGCGTAAAGAAAACAGTGCTCAATGTGGTTAGGTAGAGCTAAAATGTATATATTAATATATATATATATATATATATATATATATATATATATACCAAGACATTGTTCCAACCTGTTGGAAACGTGCAAAAAGATGTTGTTTAAAATTGTTTTAAGAGAATTTTTTTTATAAAAATAGACATTTCCCTGTATTTATGAGCCATCTCCTATCAGGATTAGTCCATCATGGCTCTCCACAACTTCCTGACCTTTGTAGCTCGTAATTAATTTTGTCTTTTTATTATTTCTCCTAAAACATGTTCCGCCATCCATTTACACAAGATCATCAATTATGGTATGCATTGATCCTCTTATCCTCAAGCTTGTTCTTTTTCTTCTTCTATGTGCCGTGTCCCTTCAGGACTTTGGCGATCATGGCTCTGCACAAGTTCCTGTCCTTTGTAGGGGGTAATAAATTTTTTTAAAATTATTTCTCCTAAAACCTGTTCCGCCATCCATTTACACAAGATCATCAATTATGGTATGCATTGATCCTCTTATCCTCAAGCTTGTTCTTTTTCTTCTTCTATGTGCCGTGTCCCTTCAGGACTTTGGCGATCATGGCTCTCCACAACTTCCTGTCCTTTGTAGGTCGTACTAAATTTTGTCTTTTTATTATTTCTCCTAAAACCTGTTCCGCCATCCATTTACACAAGATCATCACTTATGCTATGCATTGATCCTCTTATCCTCAAGCTTGTTCTTTTTCTTCTTCTATGTGCCGTGTCCCTTCAGGACTTTGGCGATCATGGCTCTCCACAACTTCCTGTCCTTTGCTGGGCGTAATAAATTTTGTCTTTTTATTATTTCTCCTAAAACCTGTTCCGCCATCCATTTACACAAGATCATCAATTATGGTATGCATTGATCCTCTTATCCTCAAGCTTGTTCTTTTTCTTCTTCTATGTGCCGTGTCCCTTCAGGACTTTGGCGATCATGGCTCTCCACAACTTCCTGTCCTTTGCTGGGCGTAATAAATTTTGTCTTTTTATTATTTCTCCTAAAACCTGTTCCGCCATCCATTTACACAAGATCATCACTTATGCTATGCATTGATCCTCTTATCCTCAAGCTTGTTCTTTTTCTTCTTCTATGTGCCGTGTCCCTTCAGGACTTTGGCGATCATGGCTCTCCAAAACTTCCTGTCATTAGTAGGGCGTAATAAATTTTGTCTTTTTATTATTTCTCCTAAAACCTGTTCCGCCATCCATTTACACAAGATCATCAATTATGGTATGCATTGATCCTCTTATCCTCAAGCTTGTTCTTTTTCTTCTTCTATGTGCCGTGTCCCTTCAGGACTTTGGCGATCATGGCTCTCCACAACTTCCTGTCCTTTGCTGGGCGTAATAAATTTTGTCTTTTTATTATTTCTCCTAAAACCTGTTCCGCCATCCATTTACACAAGATCATCACTTATGCTATGCATTGATCCTCTTATCCTCAAGCTTGTTCTTTTTCTTCTTCTATGTGCCGTGTCCCTTCAGGACTTTGGCGATCATGGCTCTCCAAAACTTCCTGTCATTAGTAGGGCGTAATAAATTTTGTCTTTTTATTATTTCTCCTAAAACCTGTTCCGCCATCCATTTACACAAGATCATCAATTATGGTATGCATTGATCCTCTTATCCTCAAGCTTGTTCTTTTTCTTCTTCTATGTGCCGTGTCCCTTCAGGACTTTGGCGATCATGGCTCTCCACAACTTCCTGTCCTTTGCTGGGCGTAATAAATTTTGTCTTTTTATTATTTCTCCTAAAACCTGTTCCGCCATCCATTTACACAAGATCATCACTTATGCTATGCATTGATCCTCTTATCCTCAAGCTTGTTCTTTTTCTTCTTCTATGTGCCGTGTCCCTTCAGGACTTTGGCGATCATGGCTCTCCAAAACTTCCTGTCATTAGTAGGGCGTAATAAATTTTGTCTTTTTATTATTTCTCCTAAAACCTGTTCCGCCATCCATTTACACAAGATCATCAATTATGGTATGCATTGATCCTCTTATCCTCAAGCTTGTTCTTTTTCTTCTTCTATGTGCCGTGTCCCTTCAGGACTTTGGCGATCATGGCTCTCCACAACTTCCTGTCCTTTGCTGGGCGTAATAAATTTTGTCTTTTTATTATTTCTCCTAAAACCTGTTCCGCCATCCATTTACACAAGATCATCACTTATGCTATGCATTGATCCTCTTATCCTCAAGCTTGTTCTTTTTCTTCTTCTATGTGCCGTGTCCCTTCAGGACTTTGGCGATCATGGCTCTCCAAAACTTCCTGTCATTAGTAGGGCGTAATAAATTTTGTCTTTTTATTATTTCTCCTAAAACCTGTTCCGCCATCCATTTACACAAGATCATCAATTATGGTATGCATTGATCCTCTTATCCTCAAGCTTGTTCTTTTTCTTCTTCTATGTGCCGTGTCCCTTCAGGACTTTGGCGATCATGGCTCTCCACAACTTCCTGTCCTTTGCTGGGCGTAATAAATTTTGTCTTTTTATTATTTCTCCTAAAACCTGTTCCGCCATCCATTTACACAAGATCATCACTTATGCTATGCATTGATCCTCTTATCCTCAAGCTTGTTCTTTTTCTTCTTCTATGTGCCGTGTCCCTTCAGGACTTTGGCGATCATGGCTCTCCAAAACTTCCTGTCATTAGTAGGGCGTAATAAATTTTGTCTTTTTATTATTTCTCCTAAAACCTGTTCCGCCATCCATTTACACAAGATCATCAATTATGGTATGCATTGATCCTCTTATCCTCAAGCTTGTTCTTTTTCTTTTTCTATGTGCCGTGTCCCTTCAGGACTTTGGCGATCATGGCTCTCCAAAACTTCCTGTCATTAGTAGGGCGTAATAAATTTTGTCTTTTTATTATTTCTCCTAAAACCTGTTCCGCCATCCATTTACACAAGATCATCAATTATGGTATGCATTGATCCTCTTATCCTCAAGCTTGTTCTTTTTCTTTTTCTATGTGCCGTGTCCCTTCAGGACTTTGGCGATCATGGCTCTCCAAAACTTCCTGTCATTAGTAGGGCGTAATAAATTTTGTCTTTTTATTATTTCTCCTAAAACCTGTTCCGCCATCCATTTACACAAGATCATCAATTATGGTATGCATTGATCCTCTTATCCTCAAGCTTGTTCTTTTTCTTTTTCTATGTGCCGTGTCCCTTCAGGACTTTGGCGATCATGGCTCTCCAAAACTTCCTGTCATTAGTAGGGCGTAATAAATTTTGTCTTTTTATTATTTCTCCTAAATCCTGTTCCGCCATCCATTTACACAAGATCATCAATTATGGTATGCATTGATCCTCTTATCCTCAAGCTTGTTCTTTTTCTTCTTCTATGTGCCGTGTCCCTTCAGGACTTTGGCGATCATGGCTCTCCACAACTTCCTGTCCTTTGCTGGGCGTAATAAATTTTGTCTTTTTATTATTTCTCCTAAAACCTGTTCCGCCATCCATTTACACAAGATCATCAATTATGGTATGCATTGATCCTCTTATCCTCAAGCTTGTTCTTTTTCTTCTTCTATGTGCCGTTTCCCTTCAGGACTTTGGCGATCATGGCTCTCCACAACTTCCTGTCCTTTGTAGGTCGTAATAAATTTTGTCTTTTTATTATTTCTCCTAAAACCTGTTCCGCCATCTATTTACACAAGATCATCAATTATGGTATGCATTGATCCTCTTATCCTCAAGCTTGTTCTTTTTCTTCTTCTATGTGCCGTGTCCCTTCAGGACTTTGGCGATCATGGCTCTGCAGAACTTCCTGTCGTTTGTAGGTCGTAATAAATTTTGTCTTTTTATTATTTCTACTAAAACCTGTTCCGCCATCCATTTACACAAGATCATCAATTATGGTATGCATTGATCCTCTTATCCTCAAGCTTGTTCGTTTTCTTCTTCTATGTGCCGTGTCCCTTCAGGACTTTGGCGATCATGGCTCTGCACAACTTCCTGTCCTTTGTAGGTCGTAATAAATTTTGTCTTTTTATTATTTCTCCTAAAACCTGTTCCGCCATCCATTTACACAAGATCATCAATTATGGTATGCATTGATCCTCTTATCCTCAAGCTTGTTCTTTTTCTTCTTCTATGTGCCGTGTCCCTTCAGGACTTTGGCGATCATGGCTCTCCACAACTTCCTGTCCTTTGTAGGCCGTAATAAATTTTGTCTTTTTATTATTTCTCCTAAAACCTGTTCCGCCATCTATTTACACAAGATCATCAATTATGGTATGCATTGATCCTCTTATCCTCAAGCTTGTTCTTTTTCTTCTTCTATGTGCCGTGTCACTTCAGGACTTTGGAGATCATGGCTCTCCACAACTTCCTGTCCTTTGAAGGTCGTAATAAATTTTGACTTTTTATTATTTCTCCTAAAACCTGTTCCGCCATCCATTTACACAAGATCATCAATTATGGTATGCATTGATCCTCTTATCCTCAAGCTTGTTCTTTTTTCTTCTTCTATGTGCCGTGTCCCTTCAGGACTTTGGCGATCATGGCTCTCCACAACTTCCTGTCCTTTGCTGGGCGTAATAAATTTTGTCTTTTTATCATTTCTCCTAAAACCTGTTCCGCCATCCATTTACACAAGATCATCAATTATGGTATGCATTGATCCTCTTATCCTCAAGCTTGTTCTTTTTCTTCTTCTATGTGCCGTGTCCCTTCAGGACTTTGGCGATCATGGCTCTCCACAACTTCCTGTCCTTTGCTGGGCGTAATAAATTTTGTCTTTTTATTATTTCTCCTAAAACCTGTTCCGCCATCCATTTACACAAGATCATCAATTATGGTATGCATTGAGGCTCTTATCCTCAAGCTTGTTCTTTTTCTTCTTCTATGTGCCGTGTCCCTTCAGGACTTTGGCGATCATGGCTCTCCACAACTTCCTGTCATTAGTAGGGCGTAATAAATTTTGTCTTTTTATTATTTCTCCTAAAACCTGTTCCGCCATCCATTTACACAAGATCATCAATTATGGTATGCATTGAGGCTCTTATACTCAAGCTTGTTCTTTTTCTTCCTCTATGTGCCGTGTCCCTTCAGGAGTTTGGCGATCATGGCTCTCCACAACTTCCTGTCCTTTGCTGGGCGTAATAAATTTTGTCTTTTTATTATTTCTCCTAAAACCTGTTCCGCCATCCATTTACACAAGATCATCAATTATGCTATGCATTGACCCTCTTATCCTCAAGCTTGTTCTTTTTCTTCTTCTATGTGCCGTGTCCCTTCAGGACATTGGCGATCATGGCTCTCCAGAACTTCCTGTCCTTTGCTGGGCGTAATAAATTTTGTCTTTTTATTATTTCTCCTAAAACCTGTTCCGCCATTCATTTACACAAGATCATCAATTATGGTATGCATTGATCCTCTTATCCTCAAGCTTGTTCTTTTTCTTCTTCTATGTGCCGTATCCCTTCAGGACTTTGGCGATCATAGCTCTCCACAACTTCCTGTCATTAGTAGGGCGTAATAAATTTTGTCTTTTTATTATTTCTCCTAAAACCTGTTCCGCCATCCATTTACACAAGATCATCAATTATGGTATGCATTGATCCTCTTATCCTCAAGCTTGTTCTTTTTCTTCTTCTATGTGCCGTGTCCCTTCAGGACATTATCGATCATGGATCTCCACAACTTCCTGTCCTTTGCTGGGCGTAATAAATTTTGTCTTTTTATTATTTCTCCTAAAACCTGTTCCGCCATCTATTTACACAAGATCATCAATTATGGTATGCATTGATCCTCTTATCCTCAAGCTTGTTCTTTTTCTTCTTCTATGTGCCGTGTCCCTTCAGGACTTTGGCGATCATGGCTCTCCACAACTTCCTGTCCTTTGCTGGGCGTAATAAATTTCGTCTTTTTATTATTTCTCCTAAAACCTGTTCCGCCATCCATTTACATAAGATCATCAATTATGGTATGCATTGATCCTCTTATCCTCAAGCTTGTTCTTTTTCTTCTTCTATGTGCCGTGTCCCTTCAGGACTTTGGCGATCATGGCTCTCCACAACTTCCTGTCCTTTGCTGGGCGTAATAAATTTTGCCTTTTTATTATTTCTCCTAAAACCTGTTCCGCCATACATTTACACAAGATCATCAATTATGGTATGCATTGATCCTCTTATCCTCAAGCTTGTTCTTTTTCTTCTTCTATGTGCCGTGTCCCTTCAGGACTTTGGCGATCATGGCTCTCCACAACTTCCTGTCCTTTGCTGGGCGTAATAAATTTTGCCTTTTTATTATTTCTCCTAAAACCTGTTCCGCCATACATTTACACAAGATCATCAATTATGGTATGCATTGATCCTCTTATCCTCAATCTTGTTCTTTTTCTTCTTCTATGTGCCGTGTCCCTTCAGGACTTTGGCGATCATGGCTCTCCACAACTTCCTGTCATTAGTAGGGCGTAATAAATTTTGTCTTTTTATTATTTCTCCTAAAACCTGTTCCGCCATCCATTTACACAAGATCATCAATTATGGTATGCATTGATCCTCTTATCCTCAAGCTTGTTCTTTTTCTTCTTCTATGTGCCGTGTCCCTTCAGGACATTGGCGATCATGGCTCTCCACAACTTCCTGTCATTAGTAGGCCGTAATAAATTTTGTCTTTTTATTATTTCTCCTAAAACCTGTTCCGCCATCCATTTACACAAGATCATCAATTATGGTATGCATTGATCCTCTTATCCTCAAGCTTGTTCTTTTTCTTCTTCTATGTGCCGTGTCCCTTCAGGACTTTGGCGATCATAGCTCTCCACAACTTCCTGTCCTTTGTAGATCATAATAAATTTTGTCTTTTTATTATACCTCCTAAAACCTGTTCCGCCATACATTTACACAAGATCATCAATTATGCTATGCATTGATCCTCTTATCCTCAAGCTTGTTCTTTTTCTTCTACTATGTGCCGTGTCCCTTCAGGACTTTGGCGATCATGGCTCTCCACAACTTCCTGTCCTTTGTAGGTCGTAATAAATTTTGTCTTTTTATTATTTCTCCTAAAACCTGTTCCGCCATGCATTTACACAAGATCATCAATTATGGTATGCATTGATCCTCTTATCCTGAAGCTTTTTCTCTTTCTTCTTCTATGTGCCGTGTCCCATCAGGACTTTGGCGATCATAGCTCTCCACAACTTCCTGTCCTTTGTAGGTCATAATAAATTTTGTCTTTTTATTATACCTCCTAAAACCTGTTCCGCCATCCATTTACACAAGATCATCAATTATGCTATGCATTGATCCTCTTATCCTCAAGCTTTTTCTCTTTCTTCTTCTATGTGCCGTGTCCCTTCAGGACTTTGGCGATCATAGCTCTCCACAACTTCCTGTCCTTTGTAGGTCGTAATAAATTTTGTCTTTTTATTATTTCTCCTAAAACCTGTTCCGCCATGCATTTACACAAGATCATCAATTATGGTATGCATTGATCCTCTTATCCTCAAGCTTGTTCTTTTTCTTCTTCTATGTGCCGTGTCCCTTCAGGACTTTGGCGATCATAGCTCTCCACAACTTCCTGTCCTTTGTAGGTCGTAATAAATTTTGTCTTTTTATTATTTCTCCATAACCTGTTCCGCCATGCATTTACACAAGATCATCAATTATGGTATGCATTGATCCTCTTATCCTCAAGCTTTTTCTCTTTCTTCTTCTATGTGCCGTGTCCCTTCAGGACTTTGGCGATCATAGCTCTCCACAACTTCCTGTCCTTTGTAGGTCATAATAAATTTTGTCTTTTTATTATACCTCCTAAAACCTGTTCCCCCATCCATTTACACAAGATCATCAATTATGCTATGCATTGATCCTCTTATCCTCAAGCTTGTTCTTTATCTTCTTCTATGTGCCGTGTCCCTTCAGGACTTTGGCGATCATGGCTCTCCACAACTTCCTGTCCTTTGAAGGTCGTAATATATTTTGTCTTTCTATTATTTCTCCTAAAACCTGTTCCGCCATCCATTTACACAAGATCATCACTTATGCTATGCATTGATCCTCTTATCCTCAAGCTTGTTCTTTTTCTTCTTCTATGTGCCGTGTCCCTTCAGGACTTTGGCGATCATAGCTCTCCACAACTTCCTGTCCTTTGTAGGTCATAATAAATTTTGTCTTTTTATTATTTCTCCTAAAACCTGTTCCGCCATCCATTTAGACAAGATCATCACTTATGGTATGCATTGATCCTCTTATCCTCAAGCTTGTTCTTTTTCTTCTTCTATGTGCCGTGTCCCTTCAGGACTTTGGCGATCATAGCTCTCCACAACTTCCTGTCCTTTGTAGGTCATAATAAATTTTGTCTTTTTATTATACCTCCTAAAACCTGTTCCGCCATCCATTTACACAAGATCATCACTTATGCAATGCATTGATCCTCTTATCCTCAAGCTTGTTCTTTTTCTTCTTCTATGTGCCGTGTCCCTTCAGGACTTTGGCGATCATAGCTCTCCACAACTTCCTGTCCTTTGTAGGTCATAATAAATTTTGTCTTTTTTTTATATCTCCTAAAACCTGTTCCGCCATCCATTTACACAAGATCATCACTTATGCTATGCATTGATCCTCTTATCCTCAAGCTTGTTCTTTTTCTTCTTCTATGTGCCGTGTCCCTTCAGGACTTTGGCAATCATAGCTCTCGACAACTTCCTGTCCTTTGTAGGTCATAATAAATTTTGTCTTTTTATTATTTCTCCTAAAACCTGTTCCGCCATCCATTTACACAAGATCATCACTTATGGTATGCATTGATCCTCTTATCCTCAAGCTTGTTCTTTTTCTTCTTCTATGTGCCGTGTCCCTTCAGGACTTTGGCGATCATAGCTCTCCACAACTTCCTGTCCTTTGTAGGTCATAATAAATTTTGTCTTTTTATTATTTCTCCTAAAACCTGTTCCGCCATCCATTTACACAAGATCATCACTTATGCTATGCATTGATCCTCTTATCCTCAAGCTTGTTCTTTTTCTTCTTCTATGTGCCGTGTCCCTTCAGGACTTTGGCGATCATAGCTCTCCACAACTTCCTGTCCTTTGTAGGTCATAATAAATTTTGTCTTTTTATTATACCTCCTAAAACCTGTTCCGCCATCCATTTACACAAGATCATCACTTATGCTATGCATTGATCCTCTTATCCTCAAGCTTGTTCTTTTTCTTCTTCTATGTGCCGTGTCCCTTCAGGACTTTGGCGATCATAGCTCTCCACAACTTCCTGTCCTTTGTAGGTCATAATAAATTTTGTCTTTTTATTATTTCTCCTAAAACCTGTTCCGCCATCCATTTACACAAGATCATCACTTATGCTATGCATTGATCCTCTTATCCTTAAGCTTGTTCTTTTTCTTCTTCTATGTGCCGTGTCCCTTCAGGACTTTGGCGATCATAGCTCTCCACAACTTCCAGTCCTTTGTAGGTCATAATAAATTTTGTCTTTTTATTATACCTCCTAAAACCTGTTCCGCCATCCATTTACACAAGATCATCACTTATGCTATGCATTGATCCTCTTATCCTCAAGCTTGTTCTTTTTCTTCTTCTATGTGCCGTGTCCCTTCAGGACTTTGGCGATCATGGCTCTCCACAACTTCCTGTCCTTTGAAGGTCGTAATAAATTTTGTCTTTTTATTATTTCTCCTAAAACCTGTTCCGCCATCCATTTACACAAGATCATCACTTATGCTATGCATTGATCCTCTTATCCTCAAGCTTGTTCTTTTTCTTCTTCTATGTCCCGTGTCCCTTCAGGACTTTGGCGATCATAGCTCTCCACAACTTCCTGTCCTTTGTAGGTCATAATAAATTTTGTCTTTTTATTATACCTCCTAAAACCTGTTCCGCCATCCATTTACACAAGATCATCACTTATGCTATGCATTGATCCTCTTATCCTCAAGCTTGTTCTTTTTCTTCTTCTGTGTGCCGTGTCCCTTCAGGACTTTGGCGATCATGGCTCTCTACAACTTCCTGTCCTTTGAAGGTCGTAATAAATTTTGTCTTTTTATTATTTCTCCTAAAACCTGTTCCGCCATCCATTTACACAAGATCATCACTTATGCTATGCATTGATCCTCTTATCCTCAAGCTTGTTCTTTTTCTTCTTCTATGTGCCGTGTCCCTTCAGGACTTTGGCGATCATATCTCTCCACAACTTCCTGTCCTTTGTAGGTCATAATAAATTTTGTCTTTTTATTATACCTCCTAAAACCTGTTCCGCCATCCATTTACACAAGATCATCACTTATGCTATGCATTGATCCTCTTATCCTCAAGCTTGTTCTTTTTCTTCTTCTATGTGCCGTGTCCCTTCAGGACTTTGGCGATCATAGCTCTCCAAAACTTCCTGTCCTTTGTAGGTCATAATAAATTTTGTCTTTTTATTATACCTCCTAAAACCTGTTCCGCCATCCATTTACACAAGATCATCACTTATGCTAAGCATTGATCCTCTTATCCTCAAGCTTGTTCTTTTTCTTCTTCTATGTGCCGTGTCCCTTCAGGACTTTGGCGATCATAGCTCTCCACAACTTCCTGTCCTTTGTAGGTCATAATAAATTTTGTCTTTTTATTATACCTCCTAAAACCTGTTCCGCCATCCATTTACACAAGATCATCACTTATGCTATGCATTGATCCTCTTATCCTCAAGCTTGTTCTTTTTCTTCTTCTATGTGCCGTGTCCCTTCAGGACTTTGGCGATCATAGCTCTCCAAAACTTCCTGTCCTTTGTAGGTCATAATAAATTTTGTCTTTTTATTATTTCTCCTAAAACCTGTTCCGCCATCCATTTACACAAGATCATCAATTATGGTATGCATTGATCCTCTTATCCTCAAGCTTGTTCTTTTTCTTCTTCTATGTGCCGTGTCCCTTCAGGACTTTGGCGATCATGGCTCTCCACAACTTCCTGTCCTTTGAAGGTCGTAATAAATTTTGTCTTTTTATTATTTCTCCTAAAACCTGTTCCGCCATCCATTTACACAAGATCATCACTTATGCTATGCATTGATCCTCTTATCCTCAAGCTTGTTCTTTTTCTTCTTCTATGTGCCGTGTCCCTTCAGGACTTTGGCGATCATGGCTCTCCACAACTTCCTGTTCTTTGAAGGTCGTAATAAATTTTGTCTTTTTATTATTTCTCCTGAAACCTGTTCCGCCATCCATTTACACAAGATCATCACTTATGCTATGCATTGATCCTCTTATCCTCAAGCTTGTTCTTTTTCTTCTTCTATGTGCCGTGTCCCTTCAGGACTTTGGCGATCATAGCTCTCCACAACTTCCTGTCCTTTGTAGGTCATAATAAATTTTGTCTTTTTATTATACCTCCTAAAACCTGTTCCGCCATCGATTTACACAAGATCATCAATTATGCTATGCATTGATCCTGTTATCCTCAAGCTTGTTCTTTTTCTTCTTCTATGTGCCGTGTCCCTTCAGGACTTTGGCGATCATAGCTCTCCACAACTTCCTGTCCTTTGTAGGTCATAATAAATTTTGTCTTTTTATTATACCTCCTAAAACCTGTTCCGCCATCCATTTACACAAGATCATCAATTATGCTATGCATTGATCCTCTTACCCTCAAGCTTGTTCTTTTTCTTCTTCTATGTGCCGTGTCCCTTCAGGACTTTGGCGATCATAGCTCTCCACAACTTCCTGTCCTTTGAAGGTCGTAATAAATTTTGTCTTTTTATTATTTCTCCTAAAACCTGTTCCGCCATCCATTTACACAAGATCATCAATTATGGTATGCATTGATCCTCTTATCCTCAAGCTTGTTCTTTTTTCTTCTTCTGTGTGCCGTGTCCCTTCATGACGTTGGCGATCATGGCTCTCCACAACTTCCTACCCCTTTTTGTACCTCTATTAATAAAAGTGTGCTTTTTCGTGATCTCTTCAAAACCCCGTACTGCCATCAAGTTCGCTAGGTAGGTTATGCGTTGTTTTTCTGTGTCTGCCTTTCTTTCACTCTGCCCTGTGAGTATCAGGTTTTCCGAGCCCTCCTTTCTCACTATGCGCCCCAGAAATTTCAACTGAATTTTCCTTTTTTTTTTCTTTTCTGAAACCTCGTCGTTGCTCGTATATTCACTCCATAGCATCCTCAGCATCCCTCTGTAGAACCACATTTCTATTGCCTCAAGTCTCCTCTTCACTTGTGAGGAGATTGTCCAGCATTCACTGCCATATATATATGACACTTCAGTACTGTTTGTCATGTTTTTAAGGAAATATTTCTGAAAGGGAATGAAAATGAAATTATTAAACAAATATAAAGTTATAAGCCAGACTAGAAATTTCTACACTTCTAATACATATTATTCCTGATGAACAGCAATAAAAGAAAGTTTTTAAAACATTGTCTGATCTCACTAAAATAGTTAATTCTGGAATACCATTTATATATATATATAAACCAAACCACACTGAAAATATCATGGAAATCGTGAAAAATCATGAAATTATATATAAATGTTTTTAATGAGAGATCGGAAATTATGATGCTTTGTATACGGACTAAAAAGTTTCTTTTGTGTTCATATGAAGTGGGATGAAAAGAAAATATGTATATTTCATTTACACCCCCCACCGACACATTTACAATGCACAAAGAAAGAAAGAAAGAAAGAAAGAAAGGACACGGGACAGGACGAGAAAGAAAGAAAGAAAGAAAGAAAGAAAGAAAGAAAGGACAAGGGACAGGACAAGAAAGGAAGAAAGAACTAAAGAAAGAAAGAAAGAAAGAAAGAAAGAAAGAAAGAAAGAAAGAAAGAAAGAATGAAAGAAAGAAAGAATGAAAGAAAGAAAAAAAGAAAGAAAGGACACAGGACAGGACGAGAAAGAAAGAAAGAAAGAAAGAAAGAA
>OZ038517.1:70958785-70973785 GCA_964036315.1 Acanthosepion esculentum | reverse complement strand
AGCTAAAACCTAATTGAACAACAATGAGAATTTTAATCTAAATTTTATTTAGATTAAAATTTTATTAATTCATTCCTGATAAAAAAATCAAGACCACTTGAAATTCTTTTTAAAAAGACTGTTTTTCATGGAAAAATTTTAAACATTTCTTACTTAAGGTTATTTATTTTATAATCTAAAAGGTTATGTAGACAAAAAAGTTATAATCAGAACATTTTATTGAGAAATTGACATTTTTATAAAATGAGGCGTTTTACACTTGATCAGAGATAAAAAATTCTATGAAATGTGTACGAAAATATTCAACAACCAAATTTAATAATGAGTTCTACATCCACTGGTTTTGATGACTTCAAAAATTCTTTGGGGCATGCTAGAAATTAGTGTTTCCATTAAGCTGTGAGGAATATTGCTCCAGCTTCTGATGATAGCTTCACGAAGTTCATTTTTTGTTGAATATTGTTTGCCATTTCGATAAACATCTCTTGCCATCCATCCCCAAACATTTTCAATCGGGTTCAAGTCCGGGGAGCATGCAGGATGTCTCAAGAGATGGACCCCATTTTTTGTAGAAAGGTCAAGGTCCGTCATGCAGCGTGGATTGCAGCATTATCCTGTTGGAATAACCATCCATCCCCACACAAACGATGCCCCTCCGTCACCAACAATACCTTTTGTAGCATGCTAACATAACCAACCGCTATCTGACGACCCTGCACCACCTGGAGCTTAGAGACCCTCCACCACTATGATGTTTGGAGAAAATTTCAGGAGGCATGTTTTTGTTATGCCAATATCGTTGGAAGCCATCAGGACCATCTAGATTGAATTTTTTCTCATCAGAAAACAGGACTTTCTTCCACTTCTCAATGTCCCATGTTTGGTATTCACAAACAAACCTTAAACAGTTCACTGTGACGTGGAAAGCAGCCGAGGAATTTGGTTGCGCTTTTTATTTACCATGCATTTTTGTCGTAAGTGTCGTCTGATGGTTACTGGACTGCAATCAGCATCTGTGTCTGCCTTAATTTGACTAGAAGAAAGTCCACTGGCTTTCACAACAACCCCTCTTATTCTCCTACTCAATGCCAGAGAAATTTTTTGGGCCTACCAGTAGACATTGCGTTTCCATAATTCGCGCTGTCCTTTAGAAAGTTGCAAATCACAGTTTTACTGTGATTTATCTTAGCTGTGATCACCCGTTGTGACAAACACTGATTATGGAAATCTAGAATTCGAGCACGCTCAAATCGGTAAGTTCGCTTGCTTTAGGCATGGTGACACCTTTACGCAGTGATTGCTAATCTCTAACTGAACTAAAAACATTGGAATTATCCCAGATCTAACAATTTATATCCTCTGGTCATATAATTTTGATCAAGGGTAAAACACCTCATTTTATAAAAACGTCCATTTCTGAATAAATTGATCGGATTATAACTTTTTGTCTACATAACCTTTTAGACTATAGAACCTTAAGTAAGAGAAAGTTTATAATGTATCCATGACAAAGAGTCTCTTATAAAACATTTTCAAGTGGTCTTAAATTTTTGATCAGGAGTATATTCCTACACTCCACAATTTTATTTAATATTCCTCCACCCACAAAATTGTAGCGTTAGTCTTTTCTTCTTTTATCTGATAGCCTTTTCGAATGAATGAGCAAACAAGAGAAAGAAAGGGAAATGGCCTTTCGCATGCTTCAAATGAAGAATAAAATCATAACATCGAGCAAATTGTTTGGAAATAAAAATTGATATTTAGATGTTTTTATGATGATGGAGAAAAATAGCCAAAAAATGAGGTCACCTGGCATATGTATGACGCGTTTGCCGGAGGAGGGGCGTATTCAACATTTGATAATTTTGCTGCAATACGCGCTTAAAGGTTTCAAGCAGTTTTTAACGACATTTCTTTTCATGGTTAGCCATAAGCAATTCTAAATGTAGGACTACCTTAAGTAAAATAATAACAATAATATTTATTAAGAACTTATTACAGGAAATATCAAGCTATGGAGCTATTTCGTTTATGCTTTATCACTTCTCGTTTCCATTGGTGTTTTTAGATCGCTTACTTCCGGTCATTTTGATTGGCAATAGAGAAATTCTGAAGTTTAGAATGATCTTATTCCATTTTAAAAAATAAAGCCTGCAAAAAAGGAATATTTTAAATTAATATACGACCAAAAATAAAATGCTTTTGACAAAAAACCTTTATGATTTCCCTATAATTATGTAACAATAACGTAATGTTTTTCCGCAGACAAATCTACGGTTTATGTTACCTCATCTCCTTGCAAGGTTACGAACTATAAACCTAAATTGAGCTTGAAATATTGTTTAATTGGCTCTAATTTTTTGTAAAATACTTGGATATGATATAACGAATAATTCGCACGGAAAAGAAAAAGCAAAAATATGTACAGCCATGATATCTGTCTCTCTACGTACAGACATATCTGTCTTCTTTCGATGCGCCATATCGTTTCAGGACGCAGGCGATCATGGCTCTCCACCACACTCTATCCCTTGCAGTTCTATTCTCCCACAGAAGACCACGTTCTGTCACCCACTTGCTCAAGTCCACCACGTATGTCACGGGTTGTTTTCCATTGTTTCTCTTTCAATCTATTCGACTCGTGAGTATCATATATATATATATATATATATATATATATATATATATATATGTAAAGAAATATGCATAATGCCTTACATCGATTTCTTAAAATATTAATTAGCTTTGTTATTCCACACTGTTTTTTCTTACAATATATATATATATATATGTATATATATATATATATATATATATATATATATATATATATATATATATATATATATAAATAAAAAGGAAAGAACAATAAGATATAAAATCCGGTGTTCTTATAGATATTTTTATTTTTGCACAATAGTGCTCAATGTAAATTTAAATTTACAGAGCATTAATATTATAAATTAATAGATTTAAAATATGGTTTTAGCGCTACACAGTGATAACCGTGTTTCAGAAATGGAAGCGAAAGCCCTTGAATTTAATTTTGTTATTAAACCAAAGACATTAGTTCCATTTCCTCATCAAGCGAATTTTGGAGTAACTTACTTTTTAAAATTTACGGTTTTAAAGTGCCGTTAACAACCGTAAATTTTAAAAAGTAAGTTACTCCAAAATTCGCTTGATGAGGAAATGGAACTAATGTCTTTGGTTTAATAACAAAATTAAATTCAGGGGCTTTAGCTTCCATTTCTGAAACATGGTTATCACTGTGTAGCGGTAAAACCATATTTTAAATCTATTAATTTATAATATATATATATATATATATATATATATATATATATATATATATATATATGTACCTGTATACGAACGCTCGCTCGTACATTTACCTATATTTATCCATTTGGTCAAACATATATAATTTTTTTTGCTATGATGACAACTTAATATTACAGTATTTACATTAGTCGGACTATTGTCCTCATCTTTGTCGCCATATTTGTCACAACGTTTCGGCCGTTGTACGCTCCGGCCTTCTTCAGGTGGTTGGAATTTCGAACCGAACCCTTTATTTCGATCACTGGGGTAGACTGTTCTAGTTCCACGAGCCATGTTTGATGGATGTCAGTTATCAGTTATCTCCTGGTAATTTTCCCTCTGAAAGTTCTCCACTGCCTGAACCGGGTATTGAACATTGGGAAAATTACCAGGAGATAACTGATAACTGACATCCATCAAACATGGCTCGTGGAACTAGAATATTCTACCCCAGTGATCGAAATAAAGGGTTCGGTTCGAAATTCCAACCACCTGAAGAAGGCCGGAGCGTACAACGGCCGAAACGTTGTGACAAATATGGCGACAAAGATCAGGACAATAGTCCGACTAATGTAAATACTGTACATAATACCTCATCTCAGAAATATAGACAAACTTAACATTAGTTCACTACGTTTATTAAGTAGATTTCGGTCATTTATATTTTTCCAGCAAACACAGGTTGCATTAGTCGCTGCGGCCGGAAAAGGTTATAGTTTTGCCAACGAAATCACAATTTATTACCCGGTGTGTAATCATCTGTTTTAATATCCCATTAAATTTTTGAGAGTGCCGTGGTATTTGCATATTACTTATTGTTAAGGATCATTTTGTGATTGTAAAATCTCGTTTTCCTGTTATTTGCTGTTGAACCGAAATAAAATTTTGTTTCGCCATTATGCCTTGTAGATGACGCCTTCATACATACATTTGCTGTCCATCGGACAGATAATGCTTTTCGGCAATTACATTTTTAATATTGCTATTGGCGTTGCTGAAGTATTTGTTTAAAGTCACGCTATTATGCAGTGCTATATATTGCTCAAGGTTTCTAGTACAGCTGTAACTAATCTTAATATTGTTCTTATTGAAGATTTTGTTGAATAAAGGGTTATGGCTGAAATGTTTGTGGATTAAATTGAGGAAAATCCCACCGATGTGGGTTTTGACATGACTGCTAAAAGGCGGGCTGAACCGAATTATGCTGCGTTTTCTATTCTTACATTTATTATTGGCATTCTTACCAATGCTCGGAATGTATTCTAGTTTAACCTTGCGTTTACTTTTATTTAGTACATCTACATATTTAGTTTCATATTTGTCAAAGCTAATTGTGTTGCTAGAATTAGTTGAGAGTTTCTGTTGTACAGATTTGTGCAAATTGACTTACACGAATCTGGACAACACAGACTCTCAAATTTCTTTTGTAATCTGTTTTTTCATTTTATTTCTTATTTTTCTTCTTTTTATTTTATATTTTCTCTATGATTTTTGTTTTTCTTTCTTTTTTCTTTCTTTTTTCTTTTTTCTTTGTTTGTTTGTTTCTTTCTTTCTTTCTTTCTTTCTTATCCTGCCCTTCTTTCTTTCTTTCTTTCTTTCTTTCTTTCTTTCTTTCTTTCTTTCTTTCTTTCTTGTCCTGTCCTGCGATCTTTCTTTCTTTCTTTCTTTCTTTCTTTCTTTCTTTCTTTCTTTCTTTCTTTCTTTTCCTGCCCTTCTTTCTTTCTTTCTTTCTTTCTTTCTTTCTTTCTTTCTTTCTTTCTTTCTTTTCCTGCCCTTCTTTCTTTCTTTCTTTCTTTCTTTCTTTCTTTCTTTCTTATCCTGCCCTTCTTTCTTTCTTTCTTTCTTTCTTTCTTTCTTTCTTTCTTTCTTTCTTTCTTTCTTTCTTTCTTGTCCTGTCCTGCTATTCTTTCTTTCTTTCTTTCTTTCTTTCTTTCTTTCTTTCTTTCTTTCTTTCTTTTCCTGCCCTTCTTTCTTTCTTTCTTTCTTTCTTTCTTTTCCTGCCCTTCTTTCTTTCTTTCATTCTTTCTTTCTTTCTTTCTTTCTTTCTTTCTTATCCTGCCCTTCTTTCTTTCTTTCTTTCTTTCTTTCTTTCTTTCTTTCTTTCTTTCTTTCTTTCTTATCCTGCCCTTCTTTCTTTCTTTCTTTCTTTCTTTCTTTCTTTCTTTCTTTCTTTCTTTCTTTCTTTCTTTCTTTCTTGTCCTGTCCTGCGATCTTTCTTTCTTTCTTTCTTTCTTTCTTTCTTTCTTTCTTTCTTTCTTTCTTTTCCTGCCCTTCTTTCTTTCTTTCTTTCTTTCTTTCTTTCTTTTCCTGCCCTTCTTTCTTTCTTTCTTTCTTTCTTTCTTTCTTTCTTTCTTTCTTTCTTTCTTTCTTTCTTTCTTTCTTTCTTATCCTGCCCTTCTTTCTTTCTTTCTTTCTTTCTTTCTTTCTTTCTTTCTTTCTTTCTTTCTTTCTTTCTTATCCTGCCCTTCTTTCTTTCTTTCTTTCTTTCTTTCTTTCTTTCTTTCTTTCTTTCTTTCTTTCTTTCTTTCTCTTTAATCTTTCTTGATCTTTCTTTTTCCCTCATCTTTCTTAATTTTTCCTGAAATTTTCTTTCATTATATCTTTCCTTTTGACTTTCTTTCGTTTCCTTAAATTTTCCCCTAATTATTTTCAATTTTCTTCCTCCATAAAACCGTCTTTCTTTCTTTCTTTCTTTCTTTCTTTCTTTCTCAAACCACAATTTGCATTAAATTCTTTCTTGTCACCTGACGCTATTATTCTGCTTGTCGGCCATCTTGATTTCTGTCTGTATCTCTCGTCAGATACATAAACGTTAAAATAGTCGAGAAAAGCGGAAAAAAAAAAAATGAAAACGAAAAACATCAAAAGGAGCAACCAATACAAAACAATGGAATTAGTAAAAGAAAATGGCCCTTGTCAAACTTCCGGCTCTTCAAAACCTATTTGCTTTGCTGTTCTTGGCGAAGGACACATAATCTTACTAACATATTATCTTTCCCGTTACGTGGGTTTACTACATAACAAATCATTTCCGGTTGCAAAATTCCAGAACATTTTTCTCTTTCAGATGATATTTATATTTGATAATTCTATTTGTTTCTTGGGGATATTTATTACACTCTTTTTTTTTTACTCAATGTCCCGGCAATACAAAAAAAACCCAAGAGCCTATCAAACTAGATTGTTGTTAAATGAGATTATTGTATGGATGTCGAAGAACTAAGTGATTATGAAGATATGTACGATAGATAACGGTTCATCATAGACTTGAAGAGTTTAAGTTTGAATTGTTGGAGGAAGCAGCCTCTCGGGATCATTAGTGGCTCTTGGGAAGAACCTGTCTGAATGGTACTTCCTCCTTACCGATGGAATACGAACGGAATGAAACAGGTTCGTCGCTTTGTATGTAACATGGTGGGTCTTAGATGCAAATGTTCGAGCTGCTGAAATCTACTGAACGTCGATCGACCGAACATTTTGGCAATCGCCAAAAATCCACTTACCATAAATAAGATTGTCTGCTGATTTATTTTTAAGAGAAATATTCGATCGACGGGGGTTTGGCTAGAAAAAAAGAAGGGAAGATAGAAGTGTTTAACGCCTCCTGTCAATACCAGATAAATAATGGACTTTTCCATTTTGATCGCGTAGAAAAACAAATGACATACGCTGTTTGGTTTCAGTTGGAAAATAGAAGAAGAAACAAGAAAAAAGAAAGAAAAAAAGATAGAAGTGTTTAACGGCTGTTTAAGTGAAATTTAAAAGTTTGACGATTTCAAATATTTTCATTTGTACCCCCTTACTTCTGAAAATAACGACCAGCAATCATATTTATTTTCGATTTTTAAAGACCTTTACTCTAAGGATTATTTAATATAGACATCTAAAGTCTATGACTCCACTATATTATTATTATTATTATAATTATTATTATTGTTGTGGATTCCGGGAATGGAATCCTGTACAAATAAATAAACAACACCAGTAATTGAGATAGAAAAATAAATGAATTAAACGTAAGAATACAGACTTGAAGTGAAGATTAGTAGTCCAGGAATGCGGGTTAATAGAAAGTATATGTACAAGTCTCTGGAAGTGAAGCCGTAATTATCTCCCTCGCTGGACTCTCGTATAACTCTCTGTGAACACCCTGTGTACTGTTTGCGTATCTCTCACCCTGACTCAACGTATCTCCACCTGCAGGTATTCTCTCTGTCAGTATAAGTATACTTTGGACGAGTCCATCTTGTGTAAAAGGGGTCTGCCTCACAACAATTATTATGTTATTTTTTTTATTTTGCAAAGGTTAATAAAACTTGTGCGTTAAGGTGTGCCGGTGTTGTAATGGATATCAACTCGGGATGCGAAATCGTTGGGCCGAGTTCTAGTTCCAGTGGGTTTCGATACATTTATTTACAGTGGGTCAAACTGCAGAGTAAACGTGTTGAGCCACATAGAGCTAGATATTCTTGGTCGGGCCGAGAACTTTTCCGCAAAACAATCGTTTCTTCTTCTTAGATTCAGTTAGCGTTAACTTTTATTTTACGCACAAATACCCTTGCAAAAGGCATGAATCCATCTCTTTCCAGCTATGGGTTGAATATCAGAACAGGCTCAGTCCTATAGCCTTGGTTGGCAACCAGTCTACAGCAAAATGAAACGGTAGCCTGCGAGAATATCTTCTTAGTCAGACATGAATCGAAATAGCACGTAAAAAAGAATACCCTTTATTGTTATTACATATTAGCGTGTATCAAAAGTATTTTCCTTTTTAACAGACCTTTACTCGTAAGCTTATTTCATGATTTTTGTCTTTTACCTTCGTATGCCGTGTTCTATGGCTTTCATTAACACCCAGAAACTTTTAAGTACCTTCTGAATAGGGATTTGCGAATCAGAGAGCCGTTCGAATTTCCGCCGCCTTCCTTATATTTACTTACGAGCAAATAACCTTGAATCCACCCTCTCCCCACCCAGCTATGGATTAATAAGTAGGATTTGTGTCAGTAAATCATTATTATCTCCAAAAAATTGTTACAATCTAAAAGTATTTTCTGACTTTAAATTTAAACCTGAAAACGTCGTAAAAAGAATTCAATCAATATAGATTTTCAAAAAAATTTTAAAATGTCTCGAACGCGCTGAAGATTCTCGCAGGAAATAAAAGAATAAAATTGGTTCTCACGTTTAATAAATGATTTGTTCCTTGAAATAATGTGCAGATGTAAAAGAAGCCAATCATAAGCGTTCGTACCAAAGAGAAAACATGCCCCCCAACAAAAAAAACGATGAGTCTGGGCGTCGCATTTAAGGAGTCAGAGATGCATAGCTTCACGAATCTATTCCAGGACTCACTCGACATCACTACCATTACCTTGGTCAACCGATCCAACGAAAGCATCAATTCCAGGTCCTCCCAACTCTACCCTTTCTTCAAAGCCGCCTCCCTCGTCTAGATTTAACGTACCTAAAAATTTAATCACTGTGATACTTTTGTATCTTTTTATTTATGAATAAAATATGATCTCTTTCTTAAAGATAAGTTTTCCTATTGTGGAAATAATAATCTATCTATCTATCTATCTATCTATCTATCTATCTATCTATCTATCTATCTATCTCAGTCTGTTCATTATCTATCTATCTATCTATATATCTATCTATCTATCTATCTATCTATCTATCTCAGATACTTATATATATTTTTGTATGCATATTTTTCTTCTCAAACAAATGGAAAAAAGGAAGTGACGTTTCACATCCGGCTTGCCTACAAACAGGATTGTTCATAACCATTTTCGACCCTCACCCGTAGATGTGCAGTTGAAATGCACTGAAACCAAGTTGCATCTTTGTAGTGAGTAACATGGTTTTGTCTATATGATAAAATTATAATAAATAAATAATTATCGCTCTACTATCTGTATCGAGCTCTTTTTTGAATTAACGCTGCGAACGTTGGAATTTATATATTACTTTCGTTCTCATCGCATCGGATATCTATCTATCTCTATATATATATATATATATATGTGTGTGTGTGTGTGTGTGTGTGTATACTTTATTTTAGGATATTACATCGAAAAGCATGTTAAAATCACTACACAATTGCAGTCGCGTTTCGACGCGTATCAACGCATCTCATCAGGCGATTGTAATTAACAGTTTATAATTTACAATTGCCTGATGAGATGCGTTGATACGCATCGAAACACGATTGCAATTGCGTAGCGATTTTGACATGTTTTTAGATTCAAAATGCTAAAATAAAGAATATTGCTCTACTTTGTATTGAGCCATTAAATGTTACGAACGTTGGAATTGTACCCCATTCGTTCTTATCTTACCTGCATCTATCTATATATATATATATATATATATATATATATATATATATATCGCAGACATTCTCCGATCTATCTATCTATCTATCTATCTATATGGTTTTAAAGTATGCTATATTAAAGGTTAAAAGTGCTCAATATCAGAGATAGAGCGAATGTAAATACAAAAGTGGGCACTGAGGTCGATACCAAGGGGCGATAATCTGTTTCATGCTATATCGTAATGTTAGGCTGTAACTGTGATCTTTCAGAATGTTCTAGAGGCCACTCAGAAGGAATAATTGGTGACCCTAATGTCGCTATTTGTAGCTATTTTAAATATTGTTTCTTGACTTTCTACTCATTATTTTTTATTGATTACTTCATTATTTTTTCTTTATTTTATTATTATTATAATAATTATTATTATTATTAATTTTATTTTATTTTCGAAAGGTACATGATCGCGTAAGCGTGTATCACGCATGGCACATAACTGACTGAATTTAATTTTGAATTTAAGCTCAGATTAACATTTAAGTCTGAAAGGTCGGAAATATAAGTTTCAATTAGAGAGACCATCTTAATTCATTTGTCTTTATTTTTTATTTTTCAAATTTCACTTTATTTGAAATCATTTTCTTGTCATTGATATGCATTAGTATTATTATTATTGTTTTTATTTCCTTTGATTTCTGGCGTTTACACATTTCTTTCCGGGTCCCGCCCAGGGACCTAAGGTTAGAAATGGCGTCATGACACTGACAAAAAAAAAAAAAAAAAAAAAAATAACATCTTTTACATAGATAAAGCCCTTCGTAAAGTGTGGGCTGTACTTGTCAGAACATTTTTTTGTATCTCTTTGAGGCATGGACTTCCAGGGATCCCTTCAATTCGTCTGCTGGGATCTTTTCCAAACAATCCTAGGGCTCCAACTACAACAGGGATTGTTGATGTTATTATTATTATTATTATTATTATTATTATTATTATTATTATTATTATTTTTATTTTCTTTGATATCTTTTCTTTGATATATTTACACATTTCTTTCCGAGTCCCGCCCAGGGACCTAAGGTTAGAAATGGCATCATGACACTTTCCACTGCAAAAAAAAAGAAAAAATTATTACATAGATGAAGCCCTTCGTAAAATGCGGGCTGTACTTGTCAGAACAATTTTTTGTGTCTCTTTGAGGCATGGACTTCCAGGGATCCCTTCAATTAGTCTACTGGAATCTTTTCCAACCAATCCTAGGGCTCCAACTACAACAGGGATTGTTGATGTTCCCATGTGCCACATTTTTGAGATTTCTATTTCAAGGTCCTTGTATTTTGACAGTTTTTCGAATATCTTCAAAGATACATTGCAGTCTGCAGGGACTGCCATATCAATAAGGAGGCACTTATTTTGTTTGTGGTCTTTTTATTATTATTATTATTATTATTATTATTATTATTATTATTATTATTATATTCTGTTTAAGTGTGCATTCGTAGTTTCTTAATTTTTCATGTAAATTTTCATAGTCTTTAATTGCATCTCCATGTTTATGATTCTGGATGTGGTTTAATGGCACATTGACTCCTATATAATGGTCATGTATTGCCAAACTGATTTTCAAGTAGATTCTCATAATCGTAAATCCTATCTACAAGTTACTGATTCTGAATGTAGTTTTATGGCACACTGATGCCTATATAATGGTCATGTAATGCCAAACAAGGATTTTCAATACATTCGCTTAGGCTTTAATAACATCTCCAGAATTTTGATTCTGGGTATCATTTTATGGTACATTGACTCTTATATAATGGTCATGTGTCAAACAAGTATTTCAAGTATATTCTCATAGTCTTTATCTCATCTCCAAGACTCTGATTCTGAATATGTTTTCAGGATTCCTATATAATGGTCATGTTCTGCCTATCAAGGATTTCCATGCAGATTCTCATAGTTTTTAATCCATTCTCCAAGATTCTGATTCTGAATATGGTCTTTTGGAACAGTGACTCCAATATAACACTGTTCAACACGATTTTTGGTGCCAAGAAACAAAACACGTTTTTTAGCTAATTTGATGGTGCTGATTCCGAATATGAACTTAATTTTTCATGGTTGCTACCAACCATTTTTACTGTACTGAAATTACTCATTTTTGGGGAAAAAAAATTTACGATCTTGGCTGATCGCAAAATTTAGTTAATAAAGGTCGTAGAAACCCCATCAATTTTCAGGTTGACCAAGCAATTTATGTCAGTCACCTGAAATAAACTATTTTTATAAGGAAAAAATGTTTTTGAGTCAAAAATTTTTAAATAGAAGTACTGAACTTTTACAATTTATCGCCAAAATTCAAATTAACCGATAAACTTTATCAGTAATACAATTGAGTAAACCTGACATCAAATAAATGAAACCCTAAAATCTTCTGTTTGATATTCATAAATTCATCCCATCACTACGGGAGGAAACCAAACACATTGAGAGCATTTTGTTTTCACAGTTGGAAAGAAACTCCAACTAAAGACATCCCAATTGAATGCACCTATTCCATTGTACATGATACTGCTGGAGCATCAAAAGGGACTTAAATAACATGGAACAGGACAGACAATCAAGAAAGAGAAAGTTTTTACCATAGTTCTTATGTTCACGAAGGTTTTATTTCTGCTGTTAGTTTATTAAATGATTTGAAGAAAATACTTGTTGGTCGTGTTATTTTAAAAGACTTAGGGTCTGATTGTTATTGCAAAAATAGTATTTCTCAATAAGCAAACCATTCTCATAGTCAATATCATATATACAGAAAACAAATGAAAAAAATGTTCTTTTTCTAAAAATGTGGCATTTCTGTACAGCAAAAACGGTAAACAAAAAAAACAAACTAAGGTCATTTTCAGATTCAGCGCCCTCAAATTGACTAAAAAAGATGTTTGGTGTCGACACTATATCAATTTTTGTTTCGTTGACTTAATTAATTGTTGTTGGTTACTATCATTACATTGTGTTTATGTTTGCATTGGTAATTAAATTTTTTTATTATTTACTTAATTTCCCTAACCATTAACCATTAGGATAACACGATAGACCTTGCAACCTAGCCCCATTGACCAGCATATATAAAGAGTCGAGCCAGAACACAACATAATAAGCCTGAAAATTACGTTCAAGGGTTGTTTTATATACGCGGGATGTGTATTGAAAACAAATAATAAATTTATAATTAAAAAGCCATAAAAACAGAAAAAAACGATCCTAGCTCAAAAGGTTCTTGATATATATTATTATTATTATTTTTATTATGAGAGATTATGAAAGAAACATTTTGAAATCGTTACACAAAAGATTTCATGTTTCAATACTTTAATTGTCCTTCTTCAGGTAACTCCAGAGTTAGCTGGTAAGTAACTTTAGAGTTATTTACCATAGCCTGAAGAAGTAGAATCAATTTCTCGAACATTCAGGCCGGTAAATATAATACAAATTAATTAAAAGAATAATATATAACAAATCATAAATATAATAACTTATATCTATAAAAAGAATGTATAAACGAAAACTATATTAAAAATAATGATCGCACTTAATCCATTTCATAATATATATATATATATATAGTTTTAAGATGTGCTATATTGATGGTATAAAGTGGTCAATATCAGAGATAGAGCGTATGTAAATATAAAAGTGAACGTTGAAGGCAACACTTAGAGGCAACAGGCTGTTTCATGCTAGACGCAATCGTCGCTTTGATATATATATATATATATGTATAGTTCATCCAAGCTCATCAGTGTGGCTAGACATCCGATTGCTTCAAGTCGGGACCGAAACTCGACCGATTTGACATCAGCCAGAGACTCTTAACCCTTTACTCCATAGAGCTCAATCGGCGAACGATCTCTCTCTCTCTCTCTGTATATATATATATATATATATATATATATATATATATATATATATATATATATATATATATATATATAATTATTTATCCGAAAATTATAACATAAATATGTTATAAAATCACTACAATTTTGTTTCAACACTTCTGGTGTCTTATCAAGTGAAGGTGTTGAATGTGGAATAAAAGGTTTTATATATATATATATATATATATATATATATATATTAGCCGGTTACTCATATCTGAGACACATATCTGCTACAGCGGTTAGCCAATCCCTGCTGCAGACGCCTGGTCAGGCACATTTGCATTTGTTCAACACCCACAAAGACCACCTTTTGTTAATACTGCAACTGTACTGAGCAGACCTCAGTTACAGATCTGGGAGACAGTGCATAACCTAATGGGCTCAGTCTTTTGAACAAGGCCTGAGCTCGGTCACGATGACTTGCGACATCGTGCTAACACTACCATCGGCGGTTTCTGAATCGTTCCGTCCACCCAATCTACTTAGGTCAACCCTAGATATGATTTGCAGGCCCACGCTGGGATCGCCCTCTCAAGTCCGACAACATCAAGAAATCGCCATGTCTTTCAAATGAAGTATGGCGAGATTGGAAAAGCGGTCCTTCGTACTAGAGCGATATACTTATATATTTGTTGCGTTTTATGTGCATATTATGTGACTATTGTCACACACACACACACACACACACACACACACACACACACACACACACACACACACGGGCGATGACGCATACTGTCGGGCGAATGTCAGTGTCAGTGAGGATGCCAAGAGACATTGAATGTATTTCATGTCAAAGATAATAAGTTGAATTGAAAACTGATTCCTTTAAGTGCGAGAATTACGATCGGCTTATGTTACTGATTACCTCCGTTTTCGGCATTGTAGAAAAGTCGGGCAGACCATGAGATTTTGGGCTTCAGGTTGGGTGGGTAAGGGAATGCGAGTAGCATGTTGATATACACACACATACACACACACACACACACACACACACACACACACACACACACACACACACACACATATATATATATATATATATTGTCAAATAAAACATTATAGTATATATATTATATATCTATATATATATATATATATATATATATATTTATACATACATACATATATATATATATATAAATTATATTATAAATTAATTGATTTAAAATATGTTTTTTTCGCTACACAGTGATAACCATGTTTCAGAAATGGAAGCTAAAGCCCTTGAATTTAATTTTGTTATTAAACCAAAGACATTAGTTCCATTTCCTCGTTAAGCGAATTTTGGAGTAACTTATTTTTTATTACATATATATATATATATATATATATATATATATATATTGTCAAATAAAACATTATAGTATATATATATATATATATATATTTATACATGCATATCTATTAGGATG
>OZ038517.1:70916285-70956285 GCA_964036315.1 Acanthosepion esculentum | reverse complement strand
CGTTTCTCAGCAGCTTAGCATTTGGAAACCTCTTTCGCTAGTTCAACAGGGGCTCGGATCTCCGTGACGCATTTCCATTCTCTGTTAAACGAATTTTGCAGATATTAGAACAACTTCACCTGCTTGATGTTTATATCTCCAATTTGTAACTCCCGTCCTGGGTATGACGATAAACTACATCCGCGTCCTGGGTATGACGATAAACTACATCCGGGTCCTGGGTAAGACGATAAACTACATCCGCGTCCTGAGTAAGACGATAAACTACATCTGCGTCCTGGGTATGACGATAAACTACATCCGGGTCCTGGGTATGACGATAAACTACATCCGGGTCCTGGGTAAGACGATAAACTACACCCGGCAGCAAGGCCTTCGATTAGGAGGCTTTGAGGAGCGTGGAACTACCTCTTAATTGCTGTTGCTCCTAGGTCCACCCTAACCCGGGGTGGTAGCAACTGTCAGGGTCTCAGCTATGGGCAAATAGTTAACCCTCCAAAAGGGGTCAAAACACTATGAAAGTATAAAAATAGGTATGGGTTAGGTAAATACAAAGACTGCAGAAAATTTTCCTTTTTTGCGCCCATTAAGGCCGGATGACAGTTTCAGATACAAAGTGTTAACATCGAAAAATGGAGAAAATAATACAGTTTTGGAAAAGACAAAGATTTTGAAAATGACAAAAAGAGAAAAGAATAAAGGAAGGCAGTCAAAAACAAAAGTGCAACGACCTTTCAGGAAAAAAAAAAAAAATCCAAAAAACACGAAAAGCCCAACTTCCTCTTGTTCCACGTACATCTCAGGTACATAACGTAATGTTCCTTTTAACTTCACAATGTTCGTGCGTGGGAAAATTTCTTAGAATTCTTTTCGTTATTCGCTGTCCAACAACTGAAGAATTTTCCCTTGCACTTCAAAACTCTTCAGCCTCTTTGCGGCTGGCTGGTAACAGGTGCCTTCCTTGGTGTTCTCTTCTTGATGTCAAACGCCTTCTTTGATGTTGTGTGCTTGCTATCAAAAAATCTTCTCGCATACATTGACCTGAGTTCTATTCATTCAGAATATATATATATATATATATATATATATATATATATATATATGTTTGATTTTTAGCCATGTCTGATTGAATAAATGACATTATGTCTGCTAATTTTTAATAAAATCCCTTCATCCTCACGGATATCCTTCCGTGGCTGGATGTTCTTGCTTCCGTATTATTTACTTCAATCTGCCTTTTCACAAGGCCACGTTTAATTTGCCAGGTCTTATTGTTCTGGTGGGCAGCTGGATTATATAATTTAAAATTTGTCTATTTGGCAGCAGATTCACTTCTAGGCATGTCTGATTGAATAAATTACAGACATTACAGATAAATTTACATTATTTATTGAACAATTTACTTCATGCCACATTAACTGATAAACTCCTACAACAAAAAATTCTCAAATTGCCATATTAGTATAAAACGCACTCTTAAATTTTCAAAAAAAAAAATCCAAACCTTAGCGTTGCGACTGCACCCTCCGAAAGTTTGTATCCGTTAACAATAAGACATTTAAAAAAATATATATTTCGATTCGCATTATATTTCTTCGTCTCGGATGCTACCTGAATTTTACCAAAAACAAAATAATTTCCATGCCTGAAGATGACTGAACGTACAGTCGAAAGTACTTGCGTATTAAAGAAAAACCTTATACAGCTTATAATTTTAAAAAACAAGGATCATAACATCCATCGAGTGATTTGTAGGTTAATGCACCTTTAAAATTACTAATTTACTTTTTGTATGAATGATTCATTGTAATATATATATATATATATATATATATATATATATATATATATATATATATATATATATATATATATATAGGTAACTATACTCGTGTTGAAAAACCTTCGAATTCTTGATTTACCAATAGTTAAATCAATCTCGAAAGGAAAAATGTTTTAAAAAAGAAAGAGCCAGGAACATGAAAGTCTGTCAAAAATAATCGCACTGGTACAGGTTCAAGGCCTAAAGAAAAAACCCCGATACGATTAAACAACTAACTAAAGAGCTCGATACAAACGTAGAGCAAACCTAGTCAGACCTAATGAGCCAGACAAACTTACCAAGGTTTCACTTGGGCAGATCGTCAGGGTCAGGTTTGACTATATATATATATATATATATATATATATATATATATATATATATATATATATATATATATATATATATATTTTAAATAAAAACAGATTGCTTTAAGGTTCCATATAATAAATTATTTCACCACAGCCCTTTTAAAGGACAGTGGATCATCAGATTTATTTCCGAATGTTGAAATGAAAAAATGAAAATAAATCTACACATTTATGACGGGCAATAATAAGGAAACTCACGAAGTGGGGGCAGTGTAGGGGGGTAGAGAGACAGCGTTGAGTTAGATGTAACATTTCTATTGTTTCAAATTTAAATATTCGCTGAAATCTAGACATTGACACTTTAAATCTATTAACGGAAGTTATATCTTGATTAGGAAGTGGGATGGACAAAGCAGTATATAAAGAAAAAAGAAAAAAGAAAAAAAGAAAAAGAGAGAAAAAGAGAGAAAAAAGAGAAAGAAGTTGTAAAAAAGTGTCATTAACTTCTATTGGAATAGGCGTTGTTTTTTTCTTTTGAGATTTCGTAAATTTTTCAGTTTAAACAGTCTAAGCCATTTAATTATATGTTACAGTTTTTAAAAAAATTATATGTTACAGTTTTTAAAAAAAGCCATTTAATTATATGTTACAGTTTTTAAAAAAACCTTATATATATATATATATATATATATATATATTACAGAGAAGAGTGAAACTACAAACGTTTTTCGTTATAATGTGGATTTTAAAATATATTATACTTTATTAAACATATTTTTGCTACACGTGTTTCCGGATTCGCGATCTTCATCAGGCAAAGTGTGATAATTTACACATATTAAAAAGGAATAATTTTTCCGATGTTCAACCAATTTTGTGTGTAATAGTAATCCAATTTTTTCTTGGAATTGTGGAAAAAATATTCTTCTGCTAATAGATAATAAAGCCGTTAAGGGTTTGCAATATAGTAGCCGATAAACACCTCCGAAAAAACCCGCCTAGAAGAACTACGTAAAACTCTCAAAAAAATCGAAGCTACCCCAGAGCACTAATAAACAAAGGTTTTGAACTAGCAGAGAAAATACCTTTAGACCAACTACGAAATTCAAAGAAACGTAACGTCGAACAAACTCTAGCATGTGTCTCTAAGGTATAATGTTAGAAAAGTTTCTTTTAACTTCACAACAGTTCGTGCTTGGGGAAAAAAAATTCTTTTCGTTATTAGCTGTCCAACAACAGAAGGATTTTCCCTTGCACTTCAAAACTCTTCAGCCTCTCTGCGGCTGGCTGGTAACTAATACCTGCTTTGATGATCTCTTCTTGATGTCAGACGCCTTCTTTGATGTTGACCTCCTTTGTCTTCTCCCCGTATATTCTGACATGAGCACTATTTATTCAGAAAATTAGGCTCACAAGACCCCGACCCACATTCGGGCTGTTACTAGAGCTTGAGACAGCGTTTCTCATTGGTCAGTATATACGAAAAAATAATTTTCCATAAACTGGAAGGGGGTCCTTCACATATTTGGCAGGTTTCAACCGCTGAGCTGAAAAGGTTATAAAAATGTAACAATTTATACACAAACCGTCAAGCCTTTATAAAAATACACTTCTCTAATAATAAAAAAATCATGTATAAAAGAACAAACTTGACGAAAAACATATACAAGCCTCACACTTTTAAAATAGGACAAATAAAGACCTGACAAGACGAGCAAAATCTGGATACTTTCTTAAAGAATGTCTTTCATTCTAAGTGTTTTAATTAATCCTTCTTGATATTATGTATCGTGTTCATGAACTTGTTTTTCTCAAAACAGTTTAAGCTGAAAGTTGAGTAAGAAATTGGTGACAGGTGTCTCGTCTTTTTACCTGGACATCAGGCAGAGAATCACATATTCTCTTATTGGGTAGGATCTTGTCCCTTCCCTATACCCGGAGCCACTAAGGTTCAAAATGTTTTCTTTATAGTAAACTAGAGAGTGGCCGCTATTTTTGACGGGAGAACACGTGCGATGTTCGCATCCGGTGCGAGAAGTCATCGTTGGGGTTAAACCAAATACAATGTTTCCGATGTTTGATCTCAGGGGCAAACCTTCCACATTAGGAAAATGTTTCCAATTTACTTTTGACTGTCACACAGTTTTTTCTGTGTTTTTCAGATAGTTACTTTTATCATCAAGGAGAATGAGGTTCGTAAGTTTCTATCTATCTATCTATCTATCTATCTATCTCAGTCCGTTCATTATCTATCTATCTATCTATCTATCTATCTATCTATCTATCTATCTATCTATCTATCTATCTATCTATCTCAGTCCGTTCATTATCTATCTATCTATCTATCTATCTATCTATCTATCTATCTATCTATCTATCTATCTATCTATCTATCTATCTCAGTCCGTTCATTATCTATCTATCTATCTATCTATCTATCTATCTATCTATCTATCTATCTCAGTCCGTTCATTATCTATCTATCTATCTATCTATCTATCTATCTATCTATCTATCTATCTCAGTCCGTTCATTATCTATCTATCTATCTATCTATCTATCTATCTATCTATCTATCTATCTATCTATCTATCTATCTATCTCAGTCCGTTCATTATCTATCTATCTATCTATCTATCTATCTATCTATCTATCTATCTATCTATCTCAGTCCGTTCATTATCTATCTATCTATCTATCTATCTATCTATCTATCTATCTATCTATCTATCTATCTATCTATCTATCTATCTATCTCAGTCCGTTCATTATCTATCTATCTATCTATCTATCTATCTATCTATCTATCTATCTATCTCAGTCCGTTCATTATCTATCTATCTATCTTTTTTTTTTTTTTTTTTTTTTTTTAAGCGTATCACCCCGAGCAAGGCCGGTGGCCACTATCACGCAAGGGGTTACAGAAGGGTTGGAGGAAGAGCAGATAGGAGTGGTAAAGGAAGGGTTGTGGAGAAAGAGAAGGACGGAGGGCCGATCGAGGTGGGGAGGTTACGGGAGATATAGAGCGAGAGCAGATAGGAATGGAAGATGTCAGGAAGTGGATAGATCAAGGCAACTGGAGATGACGATTGACGCTACACTTAAACCGTTGGAGATTGTATTTGTCAGGGAAACAGTAACGGGGAAGGGAGTTCCATAGGCGAGATGTGCGAGACAATCTATCTATCTATCTATCTATCTATCTATCTATCTATCTATCTATCTGACAATATACTGCCTGAGTCACAGTGTGGACGGTAGATATAATTTTCACAGCGCGACAAATCCAGGAGAAGACCTGTGAGCAACAAATGGACCGTTAGCAAACATTTGTAGATGTGAGGAAGACTTTGGACATTGGTAATCGTGCTAGTTTCTGGAAGATCCTCTCGAAATTGGGATGTCCCCACCACACTTTCTTAAGATTCTGAGATCCTTCCATGACGGTATGGAAGCCTGTGTCAATTTTGGCTGTTTTCTATCTATTTTGCAATTGTACTGCTTGATGCGTTCAGGGACTGTCATGATGGTATTATGATAAGATACAGGTCAACTGGCCAGCTTTTCAACATATGTAGGTTTGCAGCAAAGACAGTGCGCAACCTTCTCTATGCCGTTGACCGTGACCTCTGGTCGCACACACAATTCAGCAGGAGTTCATGGATCGACTCTCATTTGGTCATGGAAGGCTTTTGGGCCGTTCATTAGCCTTGACAAGACAGTGGTGATGTATCAACCTGCATGAGGAATTCAGTATATAGAGCCATCGATTTATGTTGATGGCAGTCGACTTGGAGTAGTAGACAAATTTGTATACCTTGGTAGCACCGTCACTGCTCCCTTGATGATGAGATAGCGTTACGGATTAAGAAGGCCTCCGATGAATTTGCAGCACTCAAGTTCCGTGTCTGGAGTCAGAAGGGCATAAAAAAGCAGACCAAAATCAAAATATATAATGTCTGCATTATGTCGTCTCTGCTATCTTCATGTGAGACATGGGTAGTCTATCGCAGACATCAAATGATGCTGGAATGTTTTCATGAATGATGCCTTTGGTCTGTGCTTGAAATCCACTGAATGTCTCACACCCCTGATACTGTTGTTCTACAAAGGGCCAATTCACTCTCTGTGGAAGCAATCATATGATGAACAGGCCATGTTATTTGTATGGCAGATGACAGAATGCCAAAACAATTAATGTATGGAGAATTAGAAATGGAAAAAAAAAAAAAAGACGGCAGCACAATCCAAAACTTTGTTACAAAGATTGCCTTAAAGAATCACTATACAAGTGCAATATTGGTCTGGATAACTAGGAGACTCTAGCTGAAAACCAGGTTTCTTGGAGAGCTGGTATTGCTGATGGCATCAAGATGTTTCTTGAGTTATCACAAAAAATCAAGAACTCGAGAGAGGTGTTCGGAAAGGGTCCCTGAATTGCCAACCCGGCCATGTGCCCAATGCAGTTGGCTATGTCTGTCCAGGGCAGGTCTCCAGAAAATCACACCAACAGTCTATTGCATATGACGATTTCATAATGGCATGCTTTGAATGCCCGATCTGCACTAGAGTGTGCAAGTCCAGGTCGGGCCTGACAAGGCATATAAAAAGACACATTAATTAGAAATGGATGTCTCACACTCCTGATACTGTTGTTCTACAAAGGGCCAATTCATTCTCTGTGGAAGCAATTATACACAGATGCAGATTGTGATGAACAGGCCATGTTGTCCGTATGGCGGATGACGGAATTTCAAAACAATTAATGCATGGAGAATTGGAAATGGGAAGAAGACCGCAGAACACTCCGAAACTTCATTACAAAGTTTGCCGTAAAGAGTCACTAAACAAGTGCAATATTGGTCTGGATGACAGAGATTCTAGCTGAAGACCAGGTTTCTTGGAGAGCTGATATTGCTGACGGCGTCAAGATCTTCCATGGGGAATCACAAAAATATGCCAGACTGAAGAGAGAAGTTTGGAGGGGGGTCCCTGAATTGCCATGAGGTGCCAACTTGGCCATGTGCCCAAATGCAATCGGATATGTCTATCCAGGGCGGATCTGCTCAGTCACCATGAAACACACCAACACCAACAGTCTGTTGCAAATGACGATTTCATAATGGCATGCTTTGAATGCCCGACCTGCACTAGGGTGGGGCATATCCAGATCGAGCCTGACAAGGCATATGAAAAGGCACATTAGAAATGATGAGGATCAAAGTCAACTTCCACCACCCGAAGATAATTTGATATGTCACAGACCGATGGCTGCCTTTATAAGCCACTGTCGTTTACACAACCGATTAATGCAGTTTTGTGCGGTCGGGGAAGTTTAACTGATGGACTGGACATGTCAGTGATGGTCACACTCGCTTTGTGAGTCGAAGCCACCACCGTCTATCTATCTATCTATCTATCTATCTATCTATCTATCTATCTCAGTCTGTTCATTATCTATCTATCTATCTATCTATCTATCTATCTATCTCAGTCTGTTCATTATCTATCTATCTATCTATCTATCTATCTATCTATCTATCTATCTATCTATCTCAGTCTGTTCATTATCTATCTATCTATCTATCTATCTATCTATCTATCTATCTATCTATCTATCTATCTATCTATCTCAGTCTGTTCATTATCTATCTATCTATCTATCTATCTATCTATCTATCTATCTATCTATCTATCTATCTATCTCAGTCTATTCATTATCTATCTATCTATCTATCTATCTATCTATCTATCTATCTATCTATCTATCTATGTAACGCAGTGCTTTTCTGATCTATCTATCTATCTATCTATCTATCTATCTATTTTTCCCCGATTTTACTCCATTTTCATATTTTCTTTCTTTTTTCTGCCTTTCTTTCATTGTTTCTTTCTTTCTTTTTTATTTTTATCCTATTCCTCCTTCTTTCTTTCCCGTTTTTCTTCGTATTCTTATTTCCATATTCTCATCTTCTCTTTTTATTTTTTTTCTCTTCGTATTCTTTCTTTCTTTCTTTATTTCTATTTTTCTTTCTTTCTTTCTTTCTTTCTATTTTTCTTTCTTTTTTTCTTCTCCAAATTTTGTGATGTTTGCCGTTGCTTAATTTTTTTCCTTTGCCATCTGAACCGATTTCTCCTGTTTCATTTTCTTCCTCCTCCTCCCCCTCCTCCTTCTCCTCCTGCTTATTCCACATTGTTGACCTTTTCTTCTCCAATTTCTCTCGTTTTCTTTGACTCATCCCTCCTCCTCCTCCTCCTCCTCCTCCTTTTATTGATCTTTTCTTTCCATTTTTATCACTCCTCCAACTTCCTTTCTCCTCTTCTCTGTCATAAGCCTTTCCTATTCCAAATGTCAGTTCTACCACTTTCATTTTTTTTGGGCGGGGGGGGGGGGCTGCAGATGATTCTTCACTTTCTGCCTATGTCTGGCCAATGCGATTGCTAATAATAATAATAATAATAATAATAATAATAATAATAAATGAATAAATAAAGAACGTTCATTCTATTTTCATGTCTGCTCTTCTACATCAGAAGATGTTCTCAAAGAAGTTTAATATTCTTTCCGTCTGCAGAGATCAGTTTTTGTCAACTGTTTTTCGTTTTCCGTTCAGGTATTTTTAGATTTTACTTTCGAAGCGATGAATGTTTTCATTTTTTTGTTTTCAGAGGATCTAATTAGGGAAAGATACAAAGATAACGTCTATAAAAAGACCGTTTCTTACTAAGTAGACAATAGTTTCAACAAGAAAGAAAAAAAAGAAGACATTCCTTCTGTCTTTTTTTCCATTCTTTATAAAGCGGACAGCGTTGTCTAAAAAAAAAAATTGCACTTTGAGAAATGCTTGAAGAAATTACTTCATTTTAAGCAGTTTTTTTTCACATTTTTTATGACAAGGACAGCAAAAAATATATTTTTAATGACGAGAGCAGCAAAATGATGTCTTTTATTGCTGATAAAAATATAAATTGGGTAGAAGGCGATAGGTTAAAATAAAAGCAGAAGTGAAACAAAATGAAGAAGTTTCGCTTGAAATGGTTATCGGCTGAGATAAATTATGCCTACGCTTGGATCTGTAATGATCATACTCACACACTTATTTGTTTACTTGTCTTTACCCAATAAAAGGCACAAGAGCCACTCAAAGTAGATGGTTACTGTATGTTCTTGTATTATCGTAGGAAGGAACAAGCGTTAGGATTACAGAGCTGAAGAAGACTTTAGAAGTAAACGGAAAACCAATCCTAAACAGGAAACATGGTGAACTTATCTACTTCTGTTGGTGGAGGAATGAAAAACAAAAAATGAAATAAATATTGAAAATTTCAGAGTTATAATTGTAAGCGCACTGTCCTTATTCTAACCGGCCTGTTTATTTGTAGAAACTTCCCATTCTCTACCCGCAAAGATTCTCTCTAAAAAAAAACAAACAAAGGATCATATATGACGCTAAAAAAGTTTTATAGTCAAAATCTTTTTGCTGCTAAAAAATATTCTTTTAAAGCCTTTTTCGAACCTTGGAAATTTTGGTTAAAAAACGTTTGTCAACGGGGGACCATAAATTAGCGGTGTAAAAACAGATTTGAAGGTTATTGCAAAAATCAGAAAATGGTTGAATTTTAATGAAACTTTCAGGACTTAATAAAAAAAACGAATGAAGTTATTCTTCAAATATTTATTATGTACCAAAAATTTCATAAAATATTTTTTACGTTTTTAACTTAGACTTAATTTTATGAAATTTGGAGAAATTATTATTTTTTTGTAGCGTTTAATGTTTACTGTATAATAAATAACGTCGAGAGTTACAGGCATGCCTACCACCGGCCGGGCAACGAGTTATAATGACCACAGTGTTGGGTGGGGGTGGGGGTCCAAGTCGGCGACCCTACCTCCCCTCTACAGTGGGCCGAGCTGGCATGCTACGACTGGTGAATATTCGAATCGACACGATGAAGAAACGGTCAGAATTCCGTGTCGAAATTAGTAATTCATCAGAGCAAGGTAGGCCAACGCTGATTTGGAAGCAACAGACGAACAATGAGCAAATTCTCAAACTCTGCCCATTCTTTACGCTAAAAAAAAACGAGGTTTCAGAATCAGATAAAATTACCACTTACGTTAGAATACTTAGTTTACATTAAGAGAGGGGGGCCCGTCGTGCCGGTTAACGAAAAGCAAAAGACAAAAATACAAATTAATAAATAAAGAGAAAGGGAGAAAAAAAAAATTCTAATAAAAATTCTTAAATACATTAAGAAATTACATATACAAGGAACACGGCATCAAATATCGGATGGTTTTATGCTTAAAAAAAAAAGAATTAAAATAATAAAAAACAAAAAATGCGAATGTCCGTGTGTTACTATCACACTTTTTGAATTAAAGGGACACAACTCTCTAACTTTTAATAACTTACTGAAATTTGGGATTCCTAAGTTTTCATTATAGCAATTGTTTTCGGCGATTTTTACGTGATTTTTGCTACGAATTTTTTTTGTACGAAAACAATTTTTGGAACTTGGAAATAAATTTGGGGATAATCGAAATTAATTGCGAAATCTAGCGAACGTCAGCCCTGAAATAAAAATAATTGTTTGTACGGAAAGTAAGAATCTACGACCATCAAATTGTCTTTTAAGTGGCGACAGAAGAATTATCGTTGAAGCTTAATCTTAAATAAGCTTAAGGTAAGCTTAAATATTAATGCAATCCTTAAATGCAGCGATCAATTTTGAGTTCTTCTGTAGTTTATTGTTGCCTGTCACATATGGCAGCATTGTGCCTCGCAAAAAGAAATCTCCACCAACAGAAGACCAGATTGCAATCAGAAGAGCCAAGGCTGCAGCGAGGACAAGAAAGTCCCGCGCAAATGAAAACCCAGATCAAACGGCAGCCAGGAGAGCTTCCAATGCTGAGAATATGCAAAGACTTAGGAACTCTCAAATTCCTGAACAAACCGAAGCATTTAAGCTGCAGGGGCTAACTTAAATGCCGCCCGATAGGGTGGGGACCTGGGAACACCAGCAATTGAGATGGGTTCTCGCTTCTCAAAACCTCCTGGTCAGAGACCTTGCTGTTGGATGCAGTTTATCGTCTTACCCAGGACGCGGATGCAATTTATCGTCTTACCCAGGACGCTTTCGATTTTGGTAAGAGGGAAATAGGAAAAGACACTTATACTTAACCCCAGGAAGAGACAGTTGAGTTTTCTAGGACACATAACGAGGAGGGAGGGCTTCGAAAATACGATACTCACGGGACAGATTGAACGCAAGAGGAACAATGAATAACCTACTTAGGTTTAGTAGAGATAACAATAAAAACAAAATTTACTAAGCGCTACTGATATGTCCCGGTAAGGGATATGTTTGTTAGAAGTAGCTAAGTCGTTCTGGCTACTGTAACCGAGTAGGACTATCAAGCAGGTAGCCGTAATGGACTGGTACTCGTCGTAGGCAATAGGCGTAGGCCAATAGGCATCGTCAATGGCTCAGTCCAATGGCGTACTCAGTAGCGTCACCAATACCTCCACATCAGTCTGTATTTATGGCTGGCACCAGCCAATCGTATTACTGAGAGGGGGGAATCCAGGTGTATGCATATTCATTACATCAGCTACAAAAACAGGAAATTGTGGAAAGCCATAATAATAAATCCTATTATAATTGTTCGTGTCGCTCCCTCGTTAGTTAGCACGACCGTTACGTCCTGCTAACCTCATAAAAATGGACTATTTCATTTTGATCACGTGGAAAAAGCGGAAAAGACACTATTTGGATTCAGCGAGACAATGAAAGAAAGAAAGAAAGAAAGAAGTGTTTACCGAGTGAAATTAAAAAAGTTGTCAATTACAAATCTTTTTATTTGTACCCCCTTACTTCTTAAAATAACGACCAGCATTCATATTCATGATTGTTATTGCAATATTTTGTTAAAGTTGCTCAGCTCAAATATTTAATAATGTGACGGCGCAATTTCTACGGATATTTTATCGTCGTAGAACTCGCCATCAGCTTATTTAATTATTAACTGAAGAATTAAGATTCATCACAAAATTCAAATAGGAAAACCGTGAAATTATCACGGGTCTTTCTCGTAATGTATGTATTATTGTTTTCCTTTAAAGAGCCTTCCTTCCGCTCAAGGTTAATTCCCCATCTCCTCCCTCGTTAGGTGGTTAGTGATGTCAGTTCGCAGGTGGATGCAGGGCGCATTTTGTATTTGTTTTTGTGTTTGAATGAGTGCGTGTCAGTGTGTGTGCTTGGGATGAATGAATGTTTTATACTATTATAGTCCCACATTGATTTCGGCCAGTGGACTGATATTTCTGCCACATTTAGTGATTATTACTAATATTATTTTATTTAGTTTCTTGTATATATTGTTATATTGATATTGTAAAATACTCATTGGGGCTATCTTGTTATTAACCAAAAAGGTTATATTTTCAGCACATTAACATTGGGTAAGTCCGGTATAAGTCATTCCATTTTATTTTTTTTGGCAATAAACTTATTATGATTCTTAACCCATGTCTGTTGTGTCGAGGGTGCTTAAGGGCCGGGTAGTATCGACCCTTAAGTCCGTTAAATAGACACCTAAATCCGTTAAACAGACTGGTTTCTTACTTTGAAGAGGATTTCAGGCACAATTGAAAGGTTGGTAGAAATGAATAAAATTCAGGAGTACATCATAATCTCCAATATTACACCTGGACCGAATATATATATATATATATATATATATATATATATATATATAGTGTAACCCGGATATAAGAGAGTTGTCGGGACCGGAGAAGAAGTCTCTTATATTAGGGTTTATCTTATATCCGGGTTTGGTCTATTTTGTTTAGGTAAGTATGGCTCTAATTTGGGACCAGAGAAAATCTATCTTATATCCGGGTTTCTCTTATATCAGGGTCTCTTATATCCGGGTTACACTATATATATATATATATATATATATATATATATATATATATAAGAAAGAGGTTATAGTATTTCCAACGAGAGAAAAGTGTGTATATTAAAAAGAAAAGAGAAACCGCAAACGTTTTTGGTTGTAATGTGGATTTAAAAAAAAAATATTAGGCTTTATTTTCCATAATTTTGCTACACGTGTTTCAGGTTTCGCAACCGTTTCACTGCCAGTTCAAGAAAGACATTTGGGTCAATAACACACAAAAATAGAGAATGTCTCATATCGAGAATAATTAAAATCGAAAAACATAAAGGAAAAAAAATTAATTATTTTTTTTATTAATATGTGGAAATCTTCACCCTTTGCCTGATGAAGGTCGCTAGACCAGAAACACGTGTAGCAAAAGTATGGCAAATAAAGCATAATATTTTTAAAAAAAATCCACATTACAACCAAAAACGTTTGCGGCTTCTCTCTTCTTTTTAATATATATATATATATATATATATATATATATATATATATATATATATATATATATGTGTGTGTGAAGAAATACAGTCTTCAAGCGTGCTATATTTATGGGATAAAGTGCTCAATATCAGAGATAGAGCGTGTGTAAATATAAAAGTGAACATAGAAGTCAACACTTAGCCTCTAAGTGTTGACTTCTATGTTCACTTTTATATATATATATATATATATATATATATATATATATATATATATATATATATATATATATATATATATAACAATTTAGAATTTAGCCTTAAATTATCTAGGGTCGCCTACATGGTTTGTAGCAATAACATTTAAAACTTCCAGTACCTCTTTGCTTTGATAATTTTTTTCTTTGGTGTATTTTGTTAAAATAAAACCCTGTAAAAAGTACTACAATTTGTAAAAAAAACTTTGGCAGCCAAGGCCCCCACCCCGGCAGCTACGGCCCTGCAAGTTATAAAACCCTTACTGCCGCACACAATCTTCCTACTTCTGCCCTCGATTTGGCTAAATAGGGTGTCACTATATCCTTGATAGCAAGGCCGGCGGATACTACTCCCTATACACACACCGGGTGGGAAACAAGCCTGATTGCAGACCCACAGGCATCTTATCGACATTTGCTTTTCTTCTAGCTATATTTTAGTTACAAAAGCATAACTGACGATGAAAAGATGAAAAACTTTAGCGGATTTGACATCATTCTGGGGGTCATTCAGTTTTTCGTCCGGAAATTTGTTTTGCTCATGCTAAGTCGAAAAAAAAAACGCGATATAAAATTCATTATTTTTTCATCCGTAATATTGAATGGCTTCTTTAACTTTTCAACAAAGAAAAAAATCTCAAGTCGATTGCCGCAAAACACTGTGATTTATTCAAAATGGAATGATCTATTATGACAGGTCTCTAATTTGTAAGGTAAATTTGCAGATTAAGCCCCGCAAACTAATCTACAGAAGATTTCCATTTTGGTGTAAATGTGCTGCTTATTTCGAAAATACAGAAATCTACCGTTTAGGAGTTATCGACAATATAGGCTCGGCCTTATTCGCGTCGTGGCTACAGCGTGGCAGCCATATTACTGTCATGCGTGGAAGCTTCAGCTGTCTTGATTATTGCGCACGCAATGCGTAAACATTTCTTCCAAAAGTGTCTAAAGACTTCTTTTCGTTTTGCTCAGTAATTGAGACGAGTAAGAAGATAGAAAGATGAGTAAAAAGGCCGTTAAGTAAGTAAGCTTCCGCGAATTACGATTCGAGGCAAACGTATGTAAGAACCGCCAGTAATGGCGGACGAACTCGAGGCGAACTTTTATTAGCGATAACTCCAAAACCGTAGATTTCCGCAAACTTTTACTGTTATTTTCGAAATAAGCACGCAAATTTACACCAAAATGGAAATTATCTGGAACTTAATTGGTTTGGTCTGTAAATTTAACTTTTGTATTTAGATACATTGTATTTATTTTCAATTTTTGCCACATTTTGCCATGGGAGGGGGGGGGGGTAAATAGACCGAAGTAACAGACCATATATGCCAACAATATTCAACGCTTATTTAAGGAACGGTTAGTTAGAATGAGACATTCGTCATTGCAAATGGTTCCCGAAAACGGAAATGACATTTGACAACAATGTGTGTGCGTGTGTGTATGTATATGTGTGCGCACAAGAGTGTGCGTATGTATGTGGGGGGAGGTGCTTGTACTTATCTTTGTTGACGTCTTTCACGACACAGGACATGTGATTAAAAAAAAAAATCTGAGCTAAAAAGTGTCAATGATTCTTACCTCCCAAGACAAGAGAGCGAGTGAAATGATCTGAAGACATTATCTTGAATATGTTAACACAGAAAAAACAACACGAATGCCTGTTGAACTAGATTTGACCCGTGGGTCAGGGACGGCGTGGGGGTAATTGGCCTTGAACTCTTACTTATATTGACTCACGTTGCGGTGTATAGGGACGTCGATGAAATTAGTGGATTCTCCAGATCCCGATGATAAGGGCTTAAGAGGAGAGAGAGAGAGAGAGAGAGAGACAGAGAGAGAGAGACAGACAGACAGACAGACAGACAGACAGACAGAGACTGAGACAGAGACAGAGAGAGTGACAGAGACAGAGACGGAGAGACAGAGAGAGAGACAGAGAGACAGAGAGAGACAGAGAGAGAGAGAGACAGAGAGCGAGAGAGAAACAGAGATAGACAAATCGCAGACGTCAGCAGAGAAAGAGGGATCGGAAGGATGTAAGAGAGTGAGAGAGAAATGAAAAAAAGGAAAGGCGGAGGAGGGTTGGAAAATGAAATGAGGTAACAGAACAAGAGACGCATTGGGAATAGCGAAAGGTGCCTTCCATAAGCTAAGTAAAGTATCAAGAGACAGAAAAACTTCGTTAGAAACAAAGTAAAACAATACTGAACTGTTACGTGATATCAGTCCTTCTATATGTCAGTGAATGCTGGCCAATCTCCTCAAAGATGAAGAAGAGACGAACCAACAGAAATGTGGTTCTACAGAAGGCTGCTGAGAATAACATGGACCGAACATCTGCGCAACGACGAAGTTTTAGAGAAAAGGGAAAGAAAAAGGAAACTTTCCCTTAACATCGGGAAGAGATAGATGAAATTTCTGGGGCACGTAATGAGGAAGGAAGGTTTGGAAAATCTGAAACTGACAGGGCTGTTTAACGGCAGGAAGGGCAGTGGAAAACAACGCATAGCATCAGGACCAATATTTTATTGACCTAATTTTACTCGAAAAAGAATGTTTAAGGCGCAAAATCTTACATTTCCATCAGGATTAATTGCCGACTCATCTCCACTGAAAAACAAAAACGGTTTTACAAAGATTCCAACGCAATACAAAAGGAATTGTGTTAAAAATTTGTTTTCAAAACAATATTTCAGACTTAACCTGCAATAGACAGAAATATCGACTGGCCGAAAATATTAAAAACCGAAGTGGAAGTTGCACTGGCCAAATTGAACAGAAACAAAATGGGAGGGCCAGACGGAATTGTAAATAGAGATGCTGGCAACCTTTAGGGGATTTCGGCTTAGACACAATTACAAAAACAATAAAGGAAATGTAATGATACTGTGGTGATATACCGGAGGATCTGAGCGGATCTATTTTCATAGCACTGCCTAAAAAGCCAGGTGAAAAAGAATGTGGATTGCATCGGATAATATGCATAATAAACCATATAACTGTCATATAGGAAGAAAATGTGTAACTACCAACACCGAGGTTCGATCGTGGCACTCTGGACTTATGAACATATGTTTTCCGCTAAGTGTATATAAACAGCGGCGTCAGGCTACTGACTGCAGTGATTATTGAGCGACTATTATGTGGAACTATTCAGTCGAATTAGTGTGAATTCTTGTGCGACGATGTTTTGGGTTTTGATTTCGGATTTACCGGACGTTAAGCCGAGCCGCGCTACTAACAAGGAAGTCACTGAAATGGTTAATTATCTTTGGTTGATTTTTACATCTTTGTTCTTGTTAAGTATTTATTTGCAGTTGTAATTAAAAACTGTTTTTTCTTAACATTGAAGTCTTGAATTATATTTAATCATTAACGGCCACCGTATACCATAAAAATAATCAAATTCATCATCGGAATTCGGATGAGTAAAGCGCACAGCTGAATCAGACTGGAAATAAGACAAGGACTGTCTTCAAAGACACTGGAACAAGGAATGTGATATTTATTCTCAGAATACCAAAAAGGGCAATAGAAATACATTAGTATCTATAACAGATTATGCAAAAGCGACTGAATAAGTGTATCACAAAGTAGTTTTGAAACTGTTAAGTAAGCTTTGATATATTTGAGAAGGATATTAGCATAATCCAGAAATTATCGTGATTGCATGCGGATAGAAAATGACTTCAGCAAATATGCAAAACTAGAAAGGCGTGTAAAGACAAGGATGTGTCTTCTCACCGGACTTATTCAACATCTACAGTGAGACAATCCTGGGTGTATTAGAAATCCTACCAGCATTAATTATTGTCGGCCACAATCTTAACAACATATGAGAAATCATTACGGAAGATAGCGAAGAATAGCGAAGATTAGCGGAGAATAGCGAAGAATAGCGAGAAAAGCGGACTAATAAAACTGGTCATCAAAAAAAAAAATATTTTGAAATGGTGTCGAAACACCAAACTTCTTTTTAAGCCAATTTGAGGGCGCTGAATCTGAAAATGATCTTACTTTTTCTTGTTTAGCTACCTTTTTTGCTGTACAGAAATGCTTCATTTTTGGGAAAAAAAAGCATTTTTTTATTTGTTTTCTGTATATATGATATTGACCAATGAGAATATTTCTCAAAATAAATCGTAGAAACCTCTCAATTTGTATTTAAACCAACAAATAATGGTTTGCTTATTGAGAAATACTATTTTTTCAATAACAATCAGACCCTAAGTCTTTAAAAATAACACGATTGAATATACCAAGGCCAACAAGTATTTTCATCAAATCATTTAATAAACTAACAGCAAAAATAAAACCTTCGTGAACATAAGAACTATGGTAAAAATGTTCTCTTTCTTGATTGTCTGTCATGTTCCATGTTATTTAAGTCCCTTTTGATGCTCCAGCAGTATCATGTACAATGGACTAGGTGCATTCAATTGGGATGTCTTTAGTTGGAGTTTCTTTCTAAGTGTGAAAACAAAATGCTCTCAATGTGTTTGGTTTCCTCCCGTAGTGAAGGGATAAAAGTGATGGGATGAATTTATGAATATCAAACAGAAGATTTTAGGGTTTCATTTATTTGATGTCACCTTTATTATCAGGTTTACTAAATTGTATTACTGATAAACTTTATCAGTTAATTTGTATTATGGCGGTAAATTGGAAAATTTCGGTACCTCTATTTGAAAATTTTTGTCTCAAAAACACTTTCTTATAAAAATAGTTTATTTTAGATGCTGACAGAAATTGCTCGCTCTACCTGAAAATTGATGGTTTTATACGACCTTTATTAAATAAATTTTGCGATCAGCCAAGATCATAAATAGATCCTTTTCCTTCAAAATACAGCCAAAATGGTAGTTAATAATGAAAGACAAAGTGCTTTTTCGGAGTCAGCACCATCAAATTAGCTAAAAAACCTGTTTTTTTTTCTTGGCACCCCAAATCGTGTTGACCAGTGTAATGCATTGCAAGAAGCCACAATGCATTGTTGTCTGCAAAAGGAAGATTTCAAAATGCAAATTCCAAAATCAAGAAAGTACAAAAATTTAAATATCTGGGAAGTGTTCTAACAGAAGACGAAAAATGCGACATTGAAATCCGAAGACGCATTCCAAAAGCTAAGCAGAGTATTAAGAGACGGGAAAAGTTTGTTAGAAACAAAGAAAAAGGCACTGAAGTGTTACTGCCTTCCAATAGGGCAGTGAATGCTGGACAGTCTCCTCAAAAATGAAGAAGTGGTTTGAGGCAGAAGAAAATTGGTTCTACAGCAGGATAGTGAGAATAGCGTGGACTGAACAGGTGAGAAACGATGAAGGTTTACAGAAAAGGAAGCAAACAAGACACATACTTAACACCAGGAAGAGGCATGCGTGTATCTATCTATCTATCTATCTATCTATCTATCTATCTATCTATCTATCTATCTATCTATCTATCTCAGTCCTTTTTATATCTATCTATCTATCTATCTATCTATCTATCTATCTATCTATCTATCTATCTATCTATCTATCTCAGTCCTTTTCATATCTATCTATCTATCTATCTATCTATCTATCTATCTATCTATCTATCTCAGTCCTTTTCATATCTATCTATCTATCTATCTATCTATCTATCTATCTATCTATCTATCTATCTATCTATCTATCTATCTCAGTCCTTTTCATATCTATCTATCTATCTATCTATCTATCTATCTATCTATCTATCTATCTATCTATCTCAGTCCTTTTCGTTATCTATCTATCTATCTATCTCAGTCCTTTTCATATCTATCTATCTATCTATCTATCTATCTATCTCAGTCCTTTTCATTATCTATCTATCTATCTATCTATCTATCTATCTATCTATCTATCTATCTATCTCAGTCCTTTTCATATCTATCTATCTATCTATCTATCTATCTATCTATCTATCTATCTATCTATCTATCTATCTATCTATCTCAGTCCTTTTCATATCTATCTATCTATCTATCTATCTATCTATCTATCTATCTATCTATCTATCTATCTATCTAACCTTCATCTGTAGATGTTTTGCCTACCTACTTTTCGAAATTGCTCGCATTCCAAGCGTCAAATAAATCCAGCGGTCTTTGATTGATTACAAGGAATCGCGGCTTTGTGCTTACAACCCAGTCCCAACCTGCTCAAAATCGGACCCCCAACTACACACACACGTACAGAGGGAGTGAGAGACAGATTTCAAAGTAGGGCAAGTTATGACTGACCATTAGCTAAATGAATTCACTTGGACTTAACGCCTATCGAGAAATTAGCTTCGCTTAAAAATTAACGTAAGGCGATAAACTTGAAGAAAAGGAAAATTTGCAGATTAAGCCCTGCACATCAGTTGTAATGAAAATTTCCATTTTGGTGTAAATTTGCACGCTTATTTCGAAAAATAACAGTAAAAGTTTGTGGAAATCTACCGTTTGAGTTATCGACAATATAAGTTCGGCCATATTCGCGTCGCGGCTACAGCCCGGTAGCCATTACTGGTGTTTACATACGTTTGTCTCGTGTACTCATGCGCAGAAGCTTCACTTCTTTTGATTATTGCGCACGCAATGCGCGAACTTTAAAAAGTAACCCAAGTTTTGTGTTATTAAATTTGGGGCGGGGGGTTAAAAAGTATGATTATTTACAAAATAAAAAAGATCAAGTGTAGAAATAAAAACATGAAGAATTTTAAGCAATATTATTTCAGCATGAACAAAAAAAGTCAATAAAAGCTTCACTTTCAAAAGTGTCTGAAGGCTTCTTTCGGTTTTGCGTAGTAATTGAGACGAGTAAGATGAGTAAAAGGGTCGCTAACTAAGTGGGATGCAGAATCAACTTCACCCAGCGCGACGCGAATGAGTCCGGACTTTTATTGTCGATAACTCCAAAACGGTAGATTTTATCAAAATTTCTTTGTTATTTTCGGATTAAGCATGTACGTTTACACCTAAATGAAATTATCTGGGAAATTTTTATTGGAAACTGAGCACGGGTCTTGAACTGCAAATTACCCTCGGGTTGAAATTAGTTCTGTCACCCAACTATGTAAAGTTCCGCGCATGACTCATAGAGGCAAACGTATGTAAACAATGCCAGAAATGGCTGACGGACCCGATGCGAATAAGATCAAAATAATATTGTCGATAACTCCTAAACAGTAGATTTCCACAAACTTTTACAGTTATTTTCGAAATAAGCATGCAAATTTACACCAGAATGGAAATTTTCTGCAGATTCTAATTACAGTGGGTTTGCGGGGCTAAATCTACAATTTTACCAAAAGGTTTTAAATGCTGATATTTTTTTTTTTACAAAATTGAGGACATCGAGAGCTTTCTCACATCTAGTCATGTCATTAGAATGATCGAAAACTTAATGCCAAAATGTCCCCTGGCAGAGCTATACACACCCACCCGGCAAAAGTAGCTTCGATAGTCCGTTGCTCGGGTACAAAGACACTTGATTAACAATCTTGAAGCTGTCATGGTCTTCTTCTTCATGACGTAGGCGATTATGGCCCTCCACATCTTCCTGTTCCTTGTAGCTCTCAATAAGTTTTGTCTTTTTTAAATTTCTCCCAGACCCCGTTCTGCCATCCTTGCTTAAGCCCATTAAGTATGTCACATGGTGCTTTCCTTTGTCGATCTATCACTCAATCAGCCCTGTGAGTCTCAGATTCTCCAAGCCCTCCTTTCTCATTACGTGTCCCAGAAATTTCAGCTGCCTCTTCCTGATGTTAAGTATAAGCTTCCTGCTTGTTTGCATCCTCCCCAAAACCTCATCGTTACTCACACGCTCGGTCCACGGTATCCTTAGCATCCTTCTGTAGACCCATGCCTCCGTTGGCTCGAGTCTCTTCTTCATCTTTGAGGAGACCGTTCATCATTCGTTGCCCTAAAGGAGGACAGATGTTACGTAGCAGTTCAGCACTCTTTTCTTTGTTACCAACGAAGTCCTCCTGTCTTGTAATACTCTTCCTCGGTTTTGGAATGCGTCTTTGGCCGTCCCAATACATCATCAGATCTCAGCGTCATATTTACCGTACTCTGTCGGAACACTTCCCAGATATTTAAATTTCCGCACCTGCTTGATGTTAGTGTACTTGACCTGTAAATTGCATTTCGGGCTCATCTTTCTGCTGATGACTATGCATTCTGTCTTCTTGTAGTTTATGCTTAGTCCTTTCTTCTCGCCCTCCTTCGCTACATTCTGTAGGAGGTTTTGTAATTTCCTTTCTGTGTCTGCTATCAGCACTGTGTCATCTACGTATCTTATGTTGTCAAGATTGTGGCCGCCAATGATGAATCCTGGTAGGATTTCCAGTTCTCTCCGAATTGCCTCGCTGTATTGGTTGAATAAGTCCGGCGAGAAGACCCGTCCTTGTCTTGCACGCCTTTCTATTTTTGTATATCTGCTGAACTCATTTTTTTCTTTATGCAGGCGGTTTGCTGCCAGTAAAAGTTTTTGATTGCTCTGATGTCTTTCTCGAATATGTCAAGGTTGCTAAGCGCCGTCTCACTGTTGTCGGGGTAACGGAACGAAAAAGACGGGAGAGGATGCTATCAGAATGGCATTAAAACAAGTGAACTTAGATGTCGCCAAGACATCTAAAGGAGGGGAAGAATAATGACTAAACAAGCTGCATTAAAACTAGAAGACGTTGGAACAGTTGCTATGGCGTTTGCTTGATAACTCAACTGTCAGGGTTTCAATTCTCGGTAGTGGATGCTCACTGATGATGAGACCCCGATAAATATAATGGATGAATTGACTCCATTTATTAAGAAAACGCCGAATGGATTTTTAAGGATTCTGTACTCATAATATATATATATCACCACACACACACACACACATATAGATATATATATATGTGTTTCATTAAATAATATAGATAAGTGTTGTCTATATATTTTATGTAAGTTCTTTTCATATCGTCTGATAAGCTTAATAACATTATCATTAAACAATGAAAGAAAATCACAATATTGATAGATATTTTTGAATCCAATCTAAGCTTTCGGCTTACATATTTTATAGACAACACTTATCTATATTATTTAATGAAACATGTATGAATATATATATATATATATATATATATATATATATATATATATATATATATATATATGTATCAATATTGTGATTTTCTTTCATTGTTTAATGATAATGTTATTAAGCTTATCAGACGATATGAAAAGAACTTACATAAAATATATAGACAACACTTATCTATATTATTTAATGAAACATGTATGAATGAAAAAATGCTGCCTAAATACACACACAATATATATATATATATATATATATATATATATATATATATATATATGTATGCGTGTGGGAGGCACGGATTGAGGAATCGGAGAGCATTCGAATTCTAGTCGAATCCATAACATTCACTAACGTGCTTGGGAAAGGTATGAATCCTCTTCTTCTCCCTCTAGATATGGGTAAATAGCAGTACAAACTGGGTTCTATAGCCTTGAATTGAGAAGGACAACTCTGAATTAAAAGCGGTTGTGGTACGTAGTGCACTAGATCTCTGCATTGGGCTTTCACCACTACAATCAAATCATATGTGCTGGTGTCAGAACTGTAGGTTCCTAGGAACTCAGCTGCTTGACCCTCGTACATCGAATACGACGGGAGAGTCCACTCTCTCTCTCTCTATATATATATATATACATATGTTTATATATATATATATATATATATATAATAGCTGGACACTCGTATTCGAGGATACCCGTCTACTAGGGCGGCTAGCCAATCCCTATTGTAGACACTCGCTCAGGCACATTTGTGTTTGTTCAGCACATACAGATCCCACCTGTAGTTTTTACTGCTACTATGCTGACAGACATTAGTTGCAGTTTTTATTATATATATATATATATATAGATAGATAGATAGATAGATAGATAGATAATATTAGTGGTAAATATACATATGCAATCATATATCTAAAATATATAAATATATGTACATACACACATACACATACATATATATATATATATATATATATATATATATATATATATATATATATATATATATATATATATATTTATATATATATGTATAAAAAATAATTCCAAGAGGATATGATCCAGGTAGAACTCAATGTCCAGGACAGAGTAAGGATATAATAAAAAGGCTTAAACACTAATATTCCATGGTCATAATTTATTCCATTGGAATCGTAAATACGATCCAATTCATCAGACTTACAAATTCAAAAAGAAAACAGAAAAAACAACTCCGGGAATAAAAAATATATGCATGGGTGTGTGTGTATACGCCTATAGGTATGTATGTACGTGAAAATATAAATATGTTGTTGTGTATGTGTGTATACGTATGTGTTTTGGAACATAGAAATGTAGGTCCTTGGTAGTTTAAATAATCGTTATTTTTTATGTTTATATTAGATTTGTAATCTGTAGTCGATATTACCTTTGTCAAATTTTCTTGATTACACAGCGGCTCTTTTATAAAAGCCCTTCGGTTTTAGTTCCCCCATCCCATCTCCCTCACCCCTTTTTCTTTTCCTCTCCCTCTCTCATCTTCTGAGATTTAAGATTATATCGTCTATTGTGTGTGTATGTCACCACAAAATGTATACTCTTTTCCGGTGTATCTTTAATGTATTAGACATTTGAAAATATTCATATTTCTCTCACTTAAACCGTCTTTGACTCCCCTCTTTAAAACTTCTCTCTGTTAAATTGTAATCCCCCCTTCATCTTTAGATCTTCCTGTCCTTATCTCGTCTGTTACCCCTCCCTATAGCTTTCATTTACTCTAGCATTCGTCCCACACTCTCATACATACACTCTCACTAAATTTTATTTTTTATTCCCGGAGTTGTTCTTTCTGTTTTCTTTTTGAATTTGTAAGACCTGATGAATTGGATTGTATTTACATTCATTTTGTTGGAGTTGGCGTCCTCTCCTGTGTCCATCTACAACGGTACCTTGCATGATGGTTTGCACAGACTGTCATGCCTTGTAGTGATAGATAGACTTTTGACTTTTGTAATGGTTGGGGCTGGATTCAAATGCAGAAACCACACTCTTTCCCATAATGGTGTATCAACGGCAACCCTCAGCAATTCTGATAGAGTCATGCCTGTCCATTGTTTGACATTTTGTCCAACCAGTTTTTGGCGTTATCCTTCTCCCCTACCTCCTCCTCCTTCAACGATTTTGCCTCGTTTCCATTTTGCCTCGTTTCCATTTTGCCTCGTTTCCATTTTGCCTCGTTTCCATTTTGCCTTTCTCTTTTCTTTTTCAATTTGTAGGACGATTCCAGTGGAATAAATTATCACCATGGAATATTAGTGTTTAAGCCTTTTTATTATATATATATATATATATATATATATATATATATATATATATATATATATATATATATATATATGTGTGTGTGTGTGTGTGTGTGTGTTCAAAAAGGTTTGGTTAAATAATGTAGACATATGTCGTTTTATTTTAGTTGTGATCAATTCAAGTTCACGGATTAATTTCTTGGTAGTCTTAGAAAATTGATTAAGTAAAACGCCAAAATTTTCTTTCAAATAGTTTTTATTTCCCCAAGTACTTTCAATCTCATCTGAGACCGTCTTCAGGGGGTTAAGTTGTCTCTGAATGTGTATATGTATTTCTGTAATTTCAAAATATTTCAACTGTTCGTTTTACTGAGTATCGGAAAGTATTCTACCAGAGGACAGAAAGTGCGGCACTGAAACCCGAAGGTGCATTGTCATATCCAAGATGCTTTCCAAAATCTAAGCAATAGAAAAACTTCGTTAGAAACAAAGAAAAGAACTATTGAAAACTGAAACGAGACTGAGGCAACAGAATTTTGGTTCTACAGAAGGATACTGAGGATACCATCGACTGAAGATGTGAGCAACGACGACGATTTAGAGGAAATAGAAACAAAAAGGAAACTTCTAACATTAGAAAGAGACAGTTGAAATTTCTAGGAAACGTAAAGAGGAAAGTGGGCTTGGAAAATTTGATACTCACAGGACAGATTGAGGTACATGGCTATCTCGAGTAAATGAATGGTGAAACAAACTTTACAAGAAATAACAAAAAGACAAAGTTTATTAAGAGCTACATTGAACAAGAAGTTGTGGAGGGCTATGATCACCAACGTTGCGAGGAGACATGAAAAATCAAGGATGCTTTATATATATATATATATATTGTGTCATCCACATCAAAGGCTGTTTCGCAGCTTATTAGTGTGGCTAGACATCCGATTGCTTCAAGCCGGGATCGAAACCCCACCGATTTGGCATAAGCTATAGGCAAATTCTAATGTATTGTATACAATAGTGTTGGATTCGTTAGCAAAGAGCGACGCGTTAATAGCGGTGACGGCTACTGCTTTGGAATTACCTTTTTTCAATGGTGATCGATCGAATTGACGAGAGTGTAATATATATATATATATATATATATATATATATATATATATATATATATATATATATATATATACTAGCAGCATGGCCCGGCGTTCTTGCCCGTGCTTGATTCAAAAATCGTGCGACTCATACAGCAATCGCTATCACTTGACTTAAAATATTTTTGCCCTTCCTTGCCTTTAAACGAGTGCCCTTTGCCGTACTGATGTTGCTACATGCCTTACTTCTTGCCTATCTCACAGTGCGAATTTCTTCTAAGCTCTATACTAAACATTAAATCTGTTACGAAAAAAGAACTAAACAAAATGAACACAAAACGATCAGCTTTAAAAAAAGGACTCGTAACTGGAAAAACCGAATGAGAAAAGAATGCTAACAACAAATACTTTTTCACACCCGACCCAGTTCTGCGGAATCAGAATCAACGTTGAGTTTAAGCAAGCGAATGAGCCAATTGGAGTAAAGTTCCATGCAGATTTAAATTTTTCCCACTTGTGACGAATGCAGCTATCGATTTTTTTTGCATGCTAGCATGCTAGTTAACATTCGTGTCAGTCAGCTGTCGGCTCTCACGCTGGCCAATAGAATCTTCCTGCCTATTCGTGGCAGCCAATTATAGGCTCTCACTCTGGCCAGTAGAAAATGGTCGCAAACTACATGAAAATTGCCGTAGAAGCTTGAAATAATCGATTATTTCCACTATCGATGGGAGTTGGGAAATGCAAAGTCGGCCTTGGCCTTTCCGCTAACTTGGAGCATGTGCATGTCAATTTTGGTGCAATATATATATATATATATATATATATATATATATATATATATATATATATATATATATATATACTGATTGAAGAACATTTCCCCATTTTAAAATATTTATATTTTATTGATTAACTGAAATGGATATGAGAGGAAAGCGTTTAGCATGAGTTTTTATTTAAAATTAGATATGGGCATCAGATTTCGCTACCAGCGTCTCTAATCGACCAGGAATCGCCTCAACAGATTTGAACAGGACATCTTGGGGCATGAAAGGCACAACTTGTTTGTATTCGGCCTTCAAGTTTTTCCAAAGTCTTGGTTTGATATATTTTATCCAACCCCAAAAATGTCACAGGGTGTTAAATCAGGACACCCTCTTGATATATATATATATATATATATATATATATATATATATATATATATATATATATATATATATTTTAAAGAAAACATTTTTCGTTTCACCTTTTGGAAGTGAAGTCTGATGATGCAGCGTCCTTTAAAAGGTCTCTGGTGAAATAAAATATTACAATGGAGCTGTAAAGTGGTCTGTTTTTCTTTAAATTATTAGCTCTGAATTTACATTGAGCTTTCATGATTTCATTTTCCTTGGGACTACCTATACGGATTACCAAATTTTTCGTAACTTAAATATATATATTATTTACATTATTCGGACTATTGTCCTCATCTTTGTCGCCATGTTTATCACAAGGTTTCGGCCGTTGTACGCTCCAGCCTTCTTCACGTGGTTGGAATGTCGAACTGAACCCTTTATTTCGCTCACTGGGGTAGACTGTTCTAGTTCTACGTGCCATGTTTAATGGATGTCAGTTATCAGTTATCTCCTGTTAATTTCCCTCTGAAAGTTCTCCACTGCCTTAACCGGGTATTGAACTCACACTCTTTTGGGTCCTATCACTGGTTCTAACTAACGCCTTTATGCACTGTGCCATGTGTCCTTGAGGACATCTGTGTATGAATTTCTGGATATTATAAAACCTAATGTCGTCAGCAACCATTTTTACCAGTGCTCATATTGCAATTTTTGCTGTTATCATTGCACGTTTTTACCAGAGCTCATATTGCAATTTTCGTTGTTATTATCGCTTTTCTCTGGCACTCCTCATTACTGGTTCCCATATTGTATTCATTTCTATGCTTGGACGGCTCGGGAGATTTTTGTGACCTAGCATATGTGCTGATTCCTTACGTTTACGAATTTTCCAATGGTGTTCCTTGTCTATGATCTCAACCTGATGCCAAAGAGGGTGGTGATATCCCTTCTCTCTTCATATGTGGTCAGCCACGCCTGATTTTTCCACTTCCCCTCGTGTTACAGCTTTCTGGTGTTCTTGAAGCCTGACCTTAAGGGGTCGGCCTGCCTCTCCTTCATATTTCTTTCCGTAGCTGCTCGGAATAGCGTACACACAGTCTTTAGTCATGTTCCCCTCTATGGGGGGGGGCCCTTACTCGGGAGAGATATCTGAGAAGTGTCGTCAAGCTTTTGAAGGATGTCCTGATGTTATATGGACCGCAGATACTTTGTATTTTCTCTGATAACCCCTTCACATAAGGCAGGCAGATTGTTTTCTGTGTGTTGTTGTCCTCCTCCTCCTCTTGTACCCGCCTTTTGCCTTTGATCTTCAAAAATTGAAATGCAATGTCAATCGTTATCTTCCATCTTCTTAATTCTTCTTCTTTTATTGTCCTCTCTCCTTAATAGAAGATTTCTCATATTCTCTAACACTCAGTAACCCCTTGCGTCCTAGTGACTTTATTGCCTTACTTGGGGTGATATTATTAAAAAAGAAAAGAAAACAATAAAGGTACCGATATTATAAATTTCAGCTTTATCTGGCACAAGGCCATAGTATATGAGCGCCTAATAAAATCATACTTGCGAGTTGTTATAAATCTATGAGATTAGCTAGCTAACTTTGAAGTAAATCCCTCGACGCCTTCATTTAAGCCCGCAGTACCACCCAGTTGCCAGTAAACAGTTCAAATTTCATTTTCATTTTTTTTTAGTTTTAGTTTTGGGAACTTTCCATAGACACGACAAGAGTTGACGGTCAAGGTCACATCTCCTTGTGTTTCGCGTATGTGTTAAAAGTTCTTTCTCTATTTTATAAACTTCCCTTCCACACGATGTGAATAGCAGACATGAAGCAAATGACAGCATATTTCTTTAAAGGAATGTTACCTTTCAACATTCATATATATATATATATATATATATATATATATATATATATATATATATATATATAGTCAGTGACGAAATTGTTCGTACACCGATGAATTTTGGATATTTCATGCATTTCTCAGAATCTTCTGCTCGTGGGATGCCAGTTTTTTTTTTATATCTTAATAAGCACAAACAAGGAATATAAAATTCGATTTTCAGAACAATAGGTTAAACACAACAATTTTGACAGGCAAATTATGCAAGACAAAATTATTCGTACAGCATCACAATATTAATAATTGCAGCATGGCCTCTCGTCTTTATAACTTGCTGCAATCGATGTTTAAAGTTTTTGATGAGAGTTGAACAAGTCATTTCTGCAAGTTTCTTCCAATTTTCAATGGCTACACGTTCTAATTCCTGAAGATTTTTTGGTGATCGACGATTTATTCAAACTTTCAATTTTTGCCAACTTTCTAATATGTGCAAGACGTTTTAAAAAGAGTAAGCAACCTCAATAAATTCAATTTTAGTTTTATTGCTGAAGCAATCTAGAAAGAAAAATAAATTCGATAAAAGTTATAGTGAACAACAAAATTATTTGTACACCTATCAATTTTTAATATTTTTATCCATTTCTCAGAATCTAATGACCACATGATGCAAGGTTTTTATATGTCAATAAACACAAAGAAAGGAATATAAAACTGAATTTTCAAAAGAATAGGTTGACAGGCGAATTATGCAAAATTATTCGTACAGCATGAAAAATAGAAAAATTTGAAGAATTTTCACAATATTAATAATCAATAGCATTGACTCTCGTCTTTATAACTTGCTGCAATCGATGTCTAAAGTTTTTGATGAGATTTGAACAAGTCATTTCTGCAATTTTCAATGGCTACACGTTCTAATTCCTGAAGGTTTTTTGGTGATCGACGATTTATTCAAACTTTCAATTTTTGCCAACTTTCTAATATGTGCAAGACGTTTTTAAAAAGAGTAAGCAACCTCAATAAATTCAATTTTCAGGAAGAAACCTTCCGGTTCTTAACAGGGGAGTCCTTGGAGCCGTTGTAGGGATACAGAAAGCGATTATCTCCCTTTGGTCAAAATGAAGTGACGACAGCTTACTGACATCACTTCATAGCCAGTCAGCTTCCCGGAGTCAAACCGAGAGATTGCTTTTTCTTTTAGCACGGATGGAGGCTAAATCTGCCTTCTCTGGTCCGCTTGGAAAATTAAATATGGCTTATCCAGAACCACAGAAGAATCTCCGGCAGTTCCCGTCCCCTTTCGAAATTACTATTAATTTGTCACCTTTCCATTCTGCTTGTTGTTTCATGCATGTCATAGTTTCTTTGTGTAGGACGCGTGTAAATATATATATATATATATATATATATATATATATATATATATATATAATTTTGTGTATGACTTAGTGATATAAAACTTTACCTGAGAACAAAACATGTTTGACATTCTATTTCCGTCAATTCGTTCCGTCCGTGAAATAAGTTATTTAATCATGGATATAAGAATGCCCATAATGGGGGTGGGTGCAAAGCGGAAGAATAGTCATGTCTTCCACATATCTCCCATTATCTGGTGACATGTGATATTATTAATATCCATTAAATGTTTTATCACTTCACAATTCTTCATACCAGCCGTGTTCAATGCGACGATTTGATCATGTTTTGATTGAGTCGCCATATTTAATCGACGTGATATATATATATATATATATATATATATATATATATATATATATATATATATATATATATATATATATTGTTTTGTTGGATGGCTTCGCTTGTCACTTTCGTTATGTCAAGCAGAAGCTAGTTATCATTTCCAAAAATGCTCGTTATATTCGAAACTGCGTAGACGCCGGTACTAGTAGTAACGCCCCCCAATAATATCGTCACTAGTAATACTTGTTCAAGTAGTAATTGCTAAATAGTATAATGGTCGGTAGAGAATCGTAATCTGTATAGTAGTAGAGTAGAGGGAGTGAACGTATAGCAATAGTCGATAGACAAGAAGAGTGAACAGTAATCGTATAGTCATCATGCTACTTCCTGTTTATTCACTTCCTTTATGATCACGTGATCTACTTAATGGAATCGTCCGTATTATTCACTGGCGATCAACTGGCAACGACACTTACGATTATACAACAATATATATATATATATATATATATATATATATATATATATATATATATATATATATATATATATGGTCATCCACATACAAGCCTATTTCGCTGTATCACAGCTCATCAGTGTGGCTAGACGTCCCGTTGCTTCAATTCGGGATCGAAACCCAACCGATTTGTCGCCAGTCAGAGATTCTGCTCCTAAGCTATCGGCTTAGAGAAAGGCAATTTTTTAACGCATTATATACGAGATGTATACAATTGAAGAGAGATGCGTTGATAGCAGCAGTAGCCACTGTTTCTTAAATATTACCATTTCTCTAAAGTGCTCAATCGTGTCAGGAGAGTATAAATAGTCACACACACACACATTCCCAAGCAATGACAAACTCATGCATACGAGACGCTGGAAGGGAAAAAAGCACCGCAGCTCATGACGTCACACATGACCACGCGTTGTTCGCTTCCAGCGTCTTGTATGCACGATGTTTTTCGTAGCTTGGAAATCTTCCATGTAAACAAAAACAGACTAAAAAAAGAGTAAAAAAAACAAAACATCATATATTGTAATGTAATTGTCATCTCTGATAGTGGCTTATGTAAGCCGAAAGCTTAGATAGGATTAAAAAATATGTATCAATATTGTGATTTTCTTTCTTCTTTTAATGATAATGTTATTGAGTTTATCAGACGATATGAAAAGAATTTACATAAAATAAATAGACAACACTTGTCTAAATAAATAATATTTATGTTGGTCACACCACAAACTCGCTTTCAAGACGCTTAACTCTACATTTAACTGATAACTCTAACATTTTTAGACATTTAAAACAACATGTCTGCCTGCGTAGTTAATTCCGGAAAATCCTTGTTGACAACACATTTATACTTAAACCTGAAAATAATAAACAAAAATTAAAAATCCTTGAAGCTATATACATAAAACAGTTGAAACCTAACCTGAACAAAATAAACTATGAAATCTCCACACACATTCTTAAATGCCTATAATCTATAGCAGAAGCCATTGGTTTATACCAATGGCTTCCCATACTTAATACTTCTCGTTTTCACTCTCGCGTGGTCATGTGTGACGTCACGAGCTACGACGCGTTTTTCGTTTCCTTGGCTCGTAAATAAGAATTTGTCGTTACTTTGAGCTTATTCAAACAGCAACGACGAGCCATTATTGTGGTTTCGTATATGTGTTGTTTGATTTATTAAAATTGTCATCTTTGATAATGGCTTATGTAAGCCGAAAGCTTAGATTGGATTCAAACATGTGTCAATATGGTGTTTTCCTTTCGTCTTTCAACGATAATGTGATTAAGCTTAACAGACAATACGAAAGGAACTTACTTAAAATAAATAGACAAAACTTGTCTATATTATTTAATGAAACATGCATTAATATATATATATATATATATATATATATATATATATATATATATATATATAATATAAAAGGCTCAAACACTAATATTCCATGGTTATAATTTTATTACATTGGAATCGTAATTACGATCCAATTCATTAGACCTAAAATTGAAAAAATCTTTTTGAATTTGTAGGTTTGATGAATTAAATCGTGATTACGATTCCAATGCAATAAATTATAATCATGGAATATTAGTGTTTGAGCCTTTTACATTCTTACTCTGTCCTGGACATTGAGTTCTACCTCTTGGGAATTTATATATATATATATATATATATATATATATATATATATATATATATATATATATATATATATATATATATATATTAGTGGTCAATGTATATATATATATATATATATATATATATAGTTGTATATTCAGGCAGCAATCCTTCGTTTATGCATGTTTCATTTAAAAACGATAGACAAGGTACTACGATTGAGCTTTTTATTTAATTTTTCTTGTGTTCGAACAAGAGCTTTCTTTACAGGACAAAAAAGTGTGTAAAAACTGTCCAAATGTTTTATGTTTCCGAGCGCTTTCGGCTATACTTTTACCCATTATCAAGGATGATTCGATTTTTCAGCTTAATTGAATGTGTGCATTATGTATATGTCTTAGTGTGTTGTAGAGATGGTTTTAATTTCCGAATACGGTTGGCACATTGTGGCCTTGTTCGTAGTTAATATTGTTAAGAGTTGGCTTTTTCTTTTTTATTATTAAAGCCTCCATTATTTTTAATCTTTTTTTGCAGACGGATGCAGTTAATATATTTTTGTTTTCTACTAGTACGTTTCTAATGGAGTCTGGTAAATTTGTGTGCGAGTTTAAATGCGTTCTAATGGAGCTGTGGTCAGATAGGTGTAACGTAAGACGTCTGGATGAGCATTTAGTTGTGTAACCGATGTAATTATTCCTGAGTCCGGTTTGATCAGGAACACAGTTCCTTAAGGGGCGTTTGAACTCATAGCTAAAGGTATAGCCGAAAGCGCTCGGAAACATAAAACATTTGGACAGTTCTTACGCACCCTTTGTCCGGTAAAGAAAGCTCTTGTTCGAACACAAGAAAAATTAAATAAAAAGCTCAATCGTAGTACCTTGTCTGTCGTTTTTAATGAAACATGCATAAACGAAGGATTGCTGCCTAAATATACAACTATATATATATATATATAAATTTTATGTTTAACATTCTTTTTATAGATACAAATATTTAAGTAAATGCTCTGTTTACAATAAACAGTATTAAACAACATTTAACGGGCTGAATGTCCGAGTAATTTTCATAGATAATATTTGTCCTCCGACAGGATTCGAACCTGTATCCTATACGGAACCGATTCGGCCACAGAGGATATAATTTCATAATGTGTTACGTCATTTGTTTACATTTGATACACCATGAGCAGATATGAATGTACGTGAAAGATTCATGGAAGATTGAAGTTTATAAGCAGTAAATTCGACCTTGCCAACCGAACGATGCTCAGTGGCCGGATAAATATTGTCTTTTTGTTATCTCTCTTGTCTCTCTCTCTCTCTCTCTCTCTCTATATATATATATATATATGTGTGTGTGTGTGTGTGTGTATGTATGTATGTATGTATGTATGTATGTATAATGGTCGTTCAAAAAGTTCTAAGCCTGACTCAGAAAGAAGGGTCATAACTGAACATCTTTGTTGTGGCAACACACTAACACACCCTATAAAACAAGAAAAACTAATTCAGATTTCTGTCTTAATTTCTGTGCAGGTGAGGCCCATACAAAGGTGAGAGGTGGGCGACAAATTTTAGAATTTTAAAATAGACAAAAAGGAGGCCTGAGCAATCATAACGTACCTGCAAAACAAAGGAAAACCATGAGGACATGGTACGGATACTGGCTGAGGATATGGAAAAGTTGATGCCATTCACTGCTTTAGATCATAGACGTCTTACTGCCCAGCAGATAGCTAAGTTCATCGGCATCAATTCTGGTTCGGTCCATACTGTTTTAACTGAGATCTTGGTGATGAGGAAGCTGTCTGCAAGATGCTGACACAAGAGCAGAAGCTGAAAAGGGTTGACTTTTCCAGGAAACTTCAGATTAGCTTCCAGACTGACCTTGAGAATTTCCACCGCAGATTAGTAACCCAAGATGAAAACTGGATTCAACACTTTGAACCAGAATCAAAGATTCAAAGCAAGCACTGGAAAAAAAAACTCTGGTTTTCCATCCCGATGACGTTCAAGCCGGCAGCCTCCGTTGGCAAGCTGATGGCTTCTGTTTTTGGTGCGTAAATATGATAGCCCCCCTGGAAAAAGTGGGGAAAACTATTAAAGGGCAGTACTATGCATCAGAGTTAAGACAACTGAAGAAAGCAATCAAGTCGAAATGCTGCGGGAAACGGGGGGGGGGGGTTCTGCTCCAGGATAACGCGTCCGTTTCCACTGCTCAGGTAACAGCAGATAAAGCAGCCAACCGTTGCTATGAATTTCTTTCCCGCTTCTAATTCCTAAACACAAATGCTATATATATATATATATATATATATATATATATATATATATATATATATATATATAAATAAAGAAATATAGTCTTATATATATATATATATATTTATATTTACACTTGAGTACAAAATTCCACAAGTAATGAGTTAAGTTCTGTAAAGTTTATGTTAACTTAATTATTCATCTATATATTAGGTTGGTGCAAAAATAATGTCGTTTTTTTGACGTTCAACTTCATGTGAGAAAACGACATTATTTTTGCACCAACCTAATAATAATTATGAATGTCAGTGTGCCAGTGTGTCACACTTTTCAACTTGACTCCTAGAGACCATATTCCAATATATCATACCATTTTGGAATCAGACCGTCTCCTTGAGCAAATTAAAAACATCCAGGGCCGGATTCCCAAGTTTTCATTACTGCCATTGTTTTCGGTGATTTTTTGTGATGAATTGTTTTGTACGATAACAATTTTTATAACTTAGAAATAAATTTGGGAATAATCGAAATTAATTGCGAAATCCAGCGAAAGTCGCCCATGAAATACAAATAATTGTTTGTATGGAAAGTAAGGACCTACGTACATCAAATTGTCTTTAAATTAAGTCGTGGCAAAAGAATTACCGTTGATCTTATAAAAAGTAAGCTTAAATATTAATGCAATACTTAAATGCAGCGATCAATTTTGAGTTCTTCTGTAGTTTATTGTTGCCTGTCACATATGGCAGCATTGTGCCTCGCAAAAAGAAATCTCCACCAACAGAGGACCAGATTGCAATCAAAAGATCCAAGGCTGCAGCGAGGACAAGAAAGTCCCGCGCAAATGAAAACCCAGATCAAACGGCAGCCAGGAGAGCTTCCAATGCTGAGAATATGCAAAGACTTAGGGACTCTGAAATTCCTGAACAAGCCGATGACCCAATCAGGAGCCGTCTGCAGGAGCTAGCTTAAATGACCCCCGATAGGGCGACTTTTAAACTAGTATATGTATATATGTACAAATAAATGTATGTGTGTGAATGTCTATATGTGTCCCCCTTTGTGAAAAAAAGAAATGCACGTTCGATTGCTATCGGCAAGAAAGATTTTTCTTTCGTCAGACTTATCGATATAGGCTGGTGGGATTCATTTTACAACCCCCCCCAAAAATGGGATATTAACTAAAAAAATATAGTGTTTATACTAATAAGAAATAATGTCGAATAAAATAGGTAAAATGCAAGGATTTTATTTGGAAACAAGTATTTTGTTTTTATTCCCATTGTCCTTTTACAGATATACTTTATTTGAAATTATACGCACACACACACACACACACACACATCACTTAATATATATATATATATATATATATATATATATATATATATATATATTAAGTGATGTCGCATTGATTAATTTAGAGAAGTTTTATCTAATTATTTTCAGTAGGATCCTCCCATACTCACGGACAAGCTTCTTACTATACTTATTAAAGGAAGAGAGAAAATTACGATGTTGATACATATTAATTCCGAGTACTTTCGACATTAGCATCAATGACTTAGAAAAATGATAAACACAAAAAATTTTATCTTAAAAAAACAAAAACACCCTAATTTTCTGTCCTGAAGTAACAAGATACCTGACAGGTTTCACGTACGATTTCATTTTCAAATCTTTTTTCACTGCTTTTTGGACTGACATAATTGCCAAACGTCTTATGGGTTTAGTGTAATCTTCCCTATTTGATCTCTTTAGATCTATGTTGAAATGATGGTCCCTCTTCCGGTTGTGACCACCTAATTCATTTTCCCTCTCTACTGTTCCCTTTTTATTAAACTTATTTGATGGTTTTTGAATGAACTTTGAAGATGGAAGCCAGAGTATAAATGTTGGTACAATTACTGATGACCTGAATGATCTTTTTCCTCTGACCATTGCTCATTTGAAAAGACAGTGAGTCTGACACAAAATGATTTTAACCAATTCTCTTTCTATCTAAATAACTCAAACGGTTTCTCACTGATTCTTACGACAAATGGTGTCAGTATGTCTGTTCAGAAAACCTGGAGAAAAAAAAAGAAACTTAATTAGTGGAATTTTAGATAAAAATATCTTGTGGGATGAACAAATATACTGTGACATCATGCTGCTCAAGTTTGGCGTTACAACCGGCATATATAGATATATAGGGTGTTAGCACGTAAGTGAACGTAATGGATTCGACTGGGATTCGAACTCGGCTCTCCGATTCCTCAATCCAAGCCGTTATCCATTACTCCACCGTGCCTCCTCTACCTCTCTTTGTGTGTATATATATAGAGACCAAACCCGGATATAAGAGAAACTCGGATATAAGAGACTTATTCTCCGGTCCCAACAACTCTCTTATATCCGGGTTACACTTTATATGTGTGTGTGTGTGTGTGTGTGTGTGTGTGTGTGTGTGTGTGTGTGTGTGTGTGTGTGTGTGTGTGTGTGTTGGTTAGGGTTAGTGAACAGACATAGATAGATAGATAGATCAGAAAAGCACTGCGATAGATAGATAGATAGACAGATCTGAAAAGCATTGCGATATATATATATATATATATATATATATATATATATAGATAGATAGATAGATAGATAGATAGATAGATAGATAGATATGAAAAGGACTGAGATAGATAGATAGATAGATAGATAGATCCGAAAAGCAATAGATAGATAGGAAAAGCACTGCGATAGATAGATAGATAGATAGGTAGGTAGGAAAAGCACTGCGATAGATAGATAGATCGATAGATAGATAGATAGATACGAAAAGGACTGAGATAGGTAGATAGATATAGATAGATTGATACGAAAAGGACTGAGGTAGATAGATAGATAGATATGAACAGACATCGATAAATAGGTAAAGGTAATGAACAATCATACATGTGCACACACACGCATACACTGCACACACGCACACACACACACTGTGCGCGCGCGCACACACACACACACACGCACATATATATATATAGAGAGAGAGAGAGGGAGAGAGGGAGAAAGAAAGAGAGAAAGAGAGGAGAGATAAATTGATATGACCAGATTGAGATAGATAGATAGATAGATATGAAAAGGATTGCGATAGGTAGATAGATAGATAGATGCGAGTATATTTACATTTTATAAGTCTCATGACATTTTTGTAGATTTTGAAACGTGTGAAATCAGTGTTTGTCTAACAATAATAAACAAATAAATAAGATTAAAAAAAAAAATCAAATAAAATAAAAATTTTCAGAAGACGACGTTTAAAATTAATGACATTCTCCAAGCTTTATTGGTCGGCTGTTAGAAAATGAAGTCCGCCTTTTTTTTTTATCTTTTTTTGTGTACACGAAGCCTAATTGTGCCAACATTTGACCTTTTTTTACTATTCAGTCACACACACAAATATATATATATATATATATATATATATATATATATATATATATATATATATATATATATATATATATATATATTTATACATTCAATCTTTCACAACAGTCAGGCAAACTTTAGTACGTATATATCTCTTTGTGTCTCTGACTCTGCGTTGATGTACGAATGGCTTGATCTGTCCTGGAGTTTATATTAAAAGCTCGTCTGTTGTTACATACGTAAATTATATCTACCAAAACTTAGTGGGCGATTTCGTTCTTTAAAGGTAGGTGCGTGATGTATTTCTCCTTTTTTCTTTTCTGTCCTTCCATATATACATTTAGACTTTACTCCGGCTTCTGCTTTTTTAATTTTATTAAAATCATGATTTTAATCTTTTTCACTTTGTTTTTATTATTAAAGTTTTATTTATTCTTTTTCTATATTTTTTTTCATGTTTTTTTTTTGTGGCCCACGTCTGCAAGAATTTGTCGTGGTCTGTCTGTCTCCCAGGAGAAGCAGGCATATGCACGCAAGCCGCCCTAATTTCTCTAACTCCATTTCTAGGTACTTTGTGTTTCGTCGTCGACGTCTGTCCGGGTGTTGCGAAAAACGACAATTAAATAAATAAATAAAATAAAATAAAATAGGAAAAAAAAAAAAATAAAATCATGTTTAACTTAGGAGGACCCTCCACAATTTGGCTAAAATAAAGAGCACAGTATGAAGAAAAAGACCCCAAACTTGGCGAAAACAAAATTTTATCGTCAAAAGGTTTATGTTACTATTAGGAAGAAAGAACAAAGTATTTTTTAAGTAGTTAAAAATTTTTTTTTTCCATCCTTTTTAAAACATTCTAATATTTGATTAAGAAAAACTTTGTTTCTCTTTGCGTCCAGGAGTACTACTGTTTCAAAAACAAACCTAAATATAACAATAAAAATGCATGAAGAAAACAAACAAAAACAACTCAAGCTAATATAGTGATATATTCAACAAACAATAAAAACCCCGACTGGCGCACACAGTCTTCCTCCTTCTTCTCTCGATATGGCTAAACGGGATGACCCAATCTAACACCCGTCTTACAATAATGATGAATATCTAAATAAATAAAATAAATATTTTCATAACAAAAATATAATATTTCGACCCGCTTTTTCGTATCATCGTCAGGATTCTAACACGTGATTACGTTGTAATTATTTAATTAATTAAGAAAAAGACCCACTTTTTTATTATTTAAATTTAACCGACTATATTTTCGTAATGTTTGAAACACTAAATAATGTTT
>OZ038517.1:70868785-70911285 GCA_964036315.1 Acanthosepion esculentum | reverse complement strand
TGTGCAATCGACTCTCTCCCGTCGAATTCGACGTTTGAGGGTCAAACAGATCAGTTCCTAGGAAACTGACAGCCCGATACCAGCACATGAGATTTGATTATAGTGGTGAAGAAACATCAACACTTTTTGAAGGGCCGAATACAGAGACTTGGCGCACTACGTGCCACAGGGTCCCCAAATGACCCTCCACAGGTTTTGAATTCAAAGTTGTCCTTCTCCTAGACCAGATGCCATCCAAGTCTATAGAACCCAGTTTGTCCTGCTATTTACCCATAGGTAGAGGATTCACACCTTTCTCAATGGTATATATATATATATATATATATATATATATATATATATATATATATATATATATATGAATTACATATCACTTTCATACTTTCATCAAAGTAGAGACCTCTTGATAACAAAAGAAAAAACTCCAGATAACACCTCCATATCCAACCTATAAATGAGTAAAGCATTTCTTCAGTTAGTTATTCTAAACATCGCTTGAGAATGAAACTGTACACTATATTTTAAGTTTACTATGGAAATTAAACTTTGAGACTTGGTCAAGTTTCAAAACATAGAAATTTCTGTGTCACGATGGAATCATATTAAAAAATAATTATAATTTAAGCTTTACTTGTGCATCGAGCACTGTTTTTAAAATATAAAAAAAACATAAATAATAAAGAAATTTGGATCATTAATCTAACTGTTCTTTCCTATTATATCGACACACACACACACACGCACACGCACACACATATATATATCTATCTATAAAAGGCAGGATGTGTGTGTGTGTGTGTGTGTAACCAATATACGGCCGCAATTTTAGACGAATTTGCACCAACATTTACATGCACATGCTCCAAGTTAGTGGGAAGGCCAAGACCGGCGTTGCATTTCCCAACTCCCATCGATAGTGGAAATAATCGATGTTTTCAGGCTTCTACGGCAGTTTTCATGTAGTTTGAGGCCATTTTCTACTGGCCAGAGTGAGAGCCTATAGCTGGCCGCCACAAATAGGCAGGAATATTCTATTGGCCACCGTGAGAGCCAACAGCTGACTGACACAAATGTTAACTAGCATGCAAAAAAATCGATAGCTGCATTCGTCACAAGTGGGAAAAATTTAAGTCTGCATGGCACTTTACTCCAATTGGCTCATTCGGTTGCTTAAACTCAACGTTGATTCTGATTCCGCAGAACCGTGTTGGGGGTGAAAAAATATTTGTTGTTAACATTCTTTTTTCATTCGGTTTTTCAGTTACGAGTCCTTTTTTAAAGCTGATCGTTTTGTGTTCATTTTGTTTAGTTCTTTTTTCGTAACAGATTTAATGTTTAGTATAGAGCTTAGAAAAAATTCGCAGTGTGAGATAGGCAAGAAGTAAGGCATGTAGCAACATCAGCACGGCAAAGGGCACTCGTTTAAAGGCAAGGAAGGGGAAAAATATTTTAAGTCAAGTGATAGTGATTGCTGTATGAGTCGTACGATTTTTGAATCAAGCACGCTAGTATATATATATATATATATATATATATATATATATATATATATATATATATATATATATATATATATATAGTACAGGTAATAATCCATTGGTATATAATCCAAGTCGATCCTAATAATATAAAATATTAAAACTGATTCACTAAAAGAGCTCAATATATTTTTTATAACAGAGCATATAAATTACATAACAGAGAAATCCAAAATTGCCTCATGAGTATAGACTATTTCAACTAACGTCAATGCGTTAGCTTTATGCAACTCGAATCAAATATATAGAAATGCATATATATATATATATATATATATATATATATATATATATATATATATATATATATATATATATGATAGCTGACGATTCCGATGCTTGGATGCGAGTGGATGTGTAGTTGTTTAATCAAATGACAAACGAATCAGCTATTTTTGGCGGGGGTAGGTGGGGGTATTGATTTTCTCTTCTAGAAGATTTCTCAATCATTAAGTTCACCTCTTCAACCCCCGACTTATCACGCCAAATAAACCCTCGGTGTCGGGTGTCAGACTTCATCGGCACATCGGCGCACACAGTTAATAAGCATTTCTGAACACCCCTTGACCCGAGGAAATTTATGTCCTACTTTTTAGTGCCATGATTAAAACTTCGAAAACATTTTTCTTTTCTCTTTTCTATCTAAAGGTGTTTGGGTGGGGGGGGGGGGCAATTGAGAACCTCAACTTGGGGAAGCAGTAGGGCGCACTGGATACGGCAGGTGTGCAGGTCATATGACGGGATTTTAATATTGGGAATATAATTTTAACTTACAATACGATAATGTCTAGAATTGTATTTGTTAGACATTTCTGAGAGACTCCTAAATTTAAGCGGGATTTCATCAAATAGTGAATTGCCTTCGTGGGTTTTGCAACATATCAATTGTTGGATTATTGAAGATGAGATATGAGTATTTTTTTACGTGAGTCTATCCATAAACATTGTTTAGGTTTATACATAGTCTATAGAATGAAATGGACTAAGCCAGACAATTATTTTAATATATTTTCTGTTTATACGTTGTTTTTTTTTTTTTTTTTTAAATATTTAAGTAAATGCTCTGTTTATGATAAACAGTATTAAACAACATTTACCAACCTGAATGTCCGAGAAATTTTCATAGAAAATATTCGTCCTCCGACAGGATTCGAACCTGTATCCTATACGGAACTGTGATATAGCCTGACGTGCCTTAACCATTTCGGCCACAGAGGAGCGTTCGGTTAGCAAGGTTGATTTTACTGTCTTTAAACTTTAATCTTCCATGAATCTCTCACCTACATTCATAACCGCTCATGGCGTATCAAATGTAAACAAATGACGTCACACATTATGAAATGGACAAAGTCCGATAATTATTTTAAGTCATTTTTATGTTTATACATTCTTTTTATAGATACAAGTATTTAAATAAATGCTCTGTTTTATAATAAACAGTATTAAATAACATTTACCGGCCTGAATGTCCGAGAAATTTTCATAGAAAATATTCGTCCTCCGACAGGAATCGAACCGGTATCCTACACAGAACTGTCATATAGCCTAACGTGCTATACCACTTAGCTACAGAGGAAGCGTCTGGAGAGCAAGGTCAAATTACTGCTTTTAAACTAAAATTCCCCATGATTTCTCTCGAGCGCTCATATCTGCTCGAAGCGTATCTTAACGTAAACAAATGATATCATATATTATGAAATGGACGAAGTCGGACAATTATTTTAATATATATTGTCTGAATGTCCGAGAAATCTCATAGAAAATATGTCCTCCGACAGGAATCGAACCTGTATCCTACCTACATCCAGGCCGGTAAATGTTGTTAATACTGTTTATTATAAAACAGAGCATTTACTTAAATATTTGTATCTATAAAAAAAACGTATAAACAGAAAATATATCAACTTAGTCTATAGGTAGTGATTTTCCAAGCTCAGCTTAGATGTGGCGCAAGGCCTAAATTAGCCGGTCACCCAGTGAGAATCGAACTCACTACTCAGTCGTAATTGTTCTAGCGAGACAAGCTTGCTAACATTACACCACCTCGAGGTGCCCTAAAAAGATTTTCTAAGCGTAGCTTATATGTGGTACAAGGCCTAAAGTATGGAGCACGCAGTAAGGATCGAACTCACTATTCAGTCGTAACTGTTTCAGAGAAGCTTGTTAACCATGCTGAGGTGATGCAAACTTAGTCTATAGGTAAACATTGGGTTTATACTTGTAACTAGAGTCTATCGACAAACACATTGAGGTTACACTTTAGTCTGTCGTTTGCGTTTATGTTTGAGTTCATAGGTAAACTATAACATCTCCTGGAGACATTCAACTAAATCACAGATCTATGGACCCACCCTTGATATTTCTACAATCTTACGCAAGAACTCGCGAGTGATCTACTGCTCTGGACACCTAGCTATCGAGCAAGACGGGTTAGTTGCCCAGCAACCACCTACATTGACCTGCTATGTTATGATACAGAATGCCACCCTAATGACGTTCCGACCTTGATGCAGGAGCGTGATGGTTGGCGTAATAGACTCGTCAATTTCCGAGTTAGCTTGATTAAATAAAAATAAAATATACTCGATCTTTGAAAAGTATATATGAAAAGAATGACGTCATCAAAAAGACAACCAAAATAGAAATGAAGATGAAAATAGGATAAAAAAAATATACCGGGTGTAAAAATTAAAAGAGCTATATATATATAACTAAGTAATTCATCGAGTCTGAAACCACAACAGAATGCAGAAATCACTGGACGGCCGTTTCGTCCTATATTTGGCTCTCACCAGCAGTTCGCATCTACCACCGAGAATTGAAACCGGGACAGTGTGGTTATCAAGCAAAAGTCATACCAACTGTTCAACGGGCCTCGTGTGACGGATACGCACTGCTGATGAGTCCCAAATATAGGACGAAACGGCCGTCCAGTGCTTTCTGCATTCTGTTGAGGTTTCTTTCAGACTCAATAAATTACTTAATTATAATTATCAAATCCTCCTTACAATTTCTATCATATATATATATATATATATATATATATATATATATATATATATATATATATATATATATATGACGATTGCACTAGCATGAAACAGACTGTCGCCTCTAAGTGCTGACTTCCATGTCCACTTTTATATTTATATATATGATATATATATATGATATATATATATATATATATCATATATATATATCATATATATATATATATATATATATATATATATATATATATATATATATATATATGATATATATATATGATATATATATATATATATATATATATATATATATATATATATATATGATATATATATATATATGATATATGATATATATATATATATGATATTTATATATGATATATATATATATATATATATATATATATATATATATATATATATATATATATATATATATATATAATATCTGGATAAAATAAATGAAACAAAATTTGGTGTTTTTTATGAAAGTATTTATTTCTGTGTTTTTGTATATATTTAATATTTAAGACCACCTCGGTCTTTCCTCAGAAATCAAATGAGATAAACGCTATAACCAAACACACAAACACAGTATCTCATTTGATTTCTGAGGAAGGACCGAGGTGGTCTGAAATATTAAATATATACAAAAACACAGAAATAAATACTTTCATAAAAAACACCCAATTTTGTTTCATTTATTTTATCCAGATATTATATACATATCAAGAAAGTATACGTGGCCTCTCATTATGCAATATGATATATATATATATATGAGGATGAACAACATATAAAGCTTATTAAATTTGAATTTACAATTATTCTAAGCATTGAAAAATTGTCAAAGTCAATGTGCTCGGTGGAGTAATGGGTAGCGTCTATTATTGAAGATTCAGAGAGCCGCGTTCGATTTCCAGTCAATCCATTACATTTGCTAATACGCTTGGGAAAGGTATGTATCCTCTTTTTCTTCCTCCAGCTATGGGTAAATCGTAGGACAGACTGGGTTCTATAGCCTTGGAAGGCAACTGGTCTACCGCAGAAAGAAATGGCAACCTACCGCGGCAAAAAGTCTGCCTCATCGATCATGTATCGAAAGATACATGATTGCCTAAGCTTGTGTCACTCATGGCACATAACTAACTGACTGTCCAATTGTTAGATTAATATTCGAATAGTTGTATCTTAGAAATGATTAAAGATATCTTACTGGAATTCTCTGAGGTTTTTACAAGTCTATTGGACTCTATTTTGAGCAATAAGAATTTAATTAGCTCAATTTGAAATGGTGATTCCTCTTTCTGCTGTGACCTCCTGATCCACTTTTCCTCTCTACTCTTCCCTCTTTTTTAAATCTATTCACCGTTCTCTTGATGGTTCTTGAATGGACTTTGAAGATGGAAGCCAGAGTATGAATGTTTGCGCCATTACTGAAGGCCTGAATGATCTTTTCCCTCTCACCATTGCTCAATTGCGAAGACATAGTGGGGCTGACGAATTATTTTCCACCCTCCTGCCTGTCTCTCACAGGCGGGAGGTTACAAGCCTCTTGCCGCTCTATCGCCATTTCCATCAGAAAGGCTCGGATAAACTACATCCCTTGTTTCCGCCAGGTCTAGCTTTTCCAGTTGGAACGCGTCATGCCACTTACATAGTAGAAAACCACCCACATTCCCCCCATATTTCATCGCTGAGAAGTAAGTTCCACACAACCAGCTTCTTTCCGCAAACCGCTACTCTGTGGAACCGACTCCCAAGAGGACCCCCCCCCCGATCAGTACAATCTTAACCTGTTCAAGTCTAGGGTTAACCGTTATTTTTCCCCATCTGATTCGTACTGACTACTAACGTAACTCTCTGTCTTGAGTGGCGCTCAGGCCTTATACAGAGTGAACCTTAGTGTACAAATATAAGGATAACGAGCTAAAGACATTCCCTCCTTACGTTGCGGAACCTGAATTTTCGGCAATTGCAATGATTGGTCGTTCTCTCAAGTTGATCGACGCACTTTTAGTGCAGATTCAAACATGCGTAACGAAGATGTCAAGTGCAACTCATACATGCGATCCATAGCTAAAGATGTTCAGACCAAAAACGAACCACTGCTCTCAGGAGCTTCTCGGTCCTTACATTCCAGTCCCGATAGAATCCAACAGTGTCTCCGTGTCCTTTTGGGTGATGGATTATTTCCCACTCCATAGCCCTCTTTACCACTGAAGAAACATTGCAAGCCTGGCGCTGCTCTGTCGCAGCCTCCAGGGAAAGTGTTCATACGAACTACATTCCTTAATTTTCGCCAGTTCTAACATTCACAGCTAGGACCGACCATGCTACGCGCACTGTAGCGAACCACCCTCCTTCCTTTCTCTATACCATTGGTGAGATGTAAAGTCCACTGAAATGGTTTCTTTCCACGAAATACTGTTTTATAGAACCGACTCCCAAGAGGGTGGCGTCACGATAACTATAATCTTAGCCTGTTCAAGACTATGGTTAACCGTTATCTTCGCCTCATTTCCGCCAGAAATGAGCCTCTTACCGTTTACCCCCTAACCCGAGAAGCTGCTGGACCTTGTGCAGGACGAAGACTTAGAAGAATTCATTGAATATAAAACCAACTCAAGATCTTCAGTAATGGCGCAAACATTCATACTCTGGCTTTCATCTTCAAAGTCCATTCAAGAACCATCAAGAGAACGGTGAATAGATTTTAAAAAGAGGGAAGAGTAGAGAGGAAAAGTGGATGAGGAGGTCACAACAGAAAGAGGAATCACCATTTCAAATCTATAAATTCATAGTCCACAAATGATAGTTCAAAACAAATCTGCGGCTGGCTAATGGAGCTTACGTGTACCGTTAAGGTTAGCAAAGGTATCGCAAGAATGTAGGTATGGTCACTGAAAATACACGAATTTTAACCCTTCCAGAAAAGAATTACCTGTTGTTAGTGCAGCGGGTCTCACTGAAATTGCATGATTTTTAACCTCTTCAAAAAATGTACGTCTGTATAGTGCGACCCTGAAGGATCCGAATTGAAGTCAAAACAATAATACATCCATCAAAAGAGTTCAACATCCATCAACTATTTTTGCATGAGATGCGAGTAATAAACTTCATAAGATTTGGCGCGCGAACCTTTCATCCTTTTTAAAAGTCCAAGCCATTCGAACATTGATTGAACCAGTTGTAGCGTATGCATCAGAAAATTGGATATTACCTGTTCGTCTCGAAAGAAATCTATTTAGAAAAATGCAGAACATCAGCTGGAGATCCCCTGCAACGCTTAACACAATTTACGGAGAACTGAGGCCAATCCCTCTTAAGCCCTGACAAAAACGATTACACTGCCACCGAGCGGACAGGGAAATCGTCTAATTTCTGTGCCGCGCTAGAAAGTTTTTCCTCGCCTGAGTCGATCCTTCAAATCTATAAATCAATCATTCGTGCTTGCATTGCATTCTGTTGCCATATATTGCCTGGTGCCTCTGCTGTTCATCTCGGGGTCCCAGACAAAATCCAGATGCAGATATGCAATGTGATAGGTCCTGATCTGGCATCTCGTCTACAATCACTTTCTCACAGACGTGATATGGCTTCCCGCTGTGTTTACTACAAATATTCTCATGGCAACTGTTCTAACAAGCTATTTTCACTGGTACCCAAACTTCATGAATTTAAGCGTGCTACTAGGTTGGCATTTCGGTCCCACCCTTTCACTGTCGAAACGGTTAAATGTAGCTGTGTTTTCTACTCCGACAGCTTCTTATCTCGCACTTTCCGACTGTGGAACTCCCTTCTTCCTATTTACTTCCCTGATGACTATAATCTTCAAATATTCAAATGCATGTATTTACTTGACCCCCCCCCCCACTGAGTCAGTTTGTGACACAAAGTCGGTTTTTAACGTGAGGATCCGAGTGTCTTCACTCGCTGGTCTTAGCTGGTCATAGCTTCTCCAGGTTGGTCAGAGCTTGTCTAAGCTAGTCATAGCTGGTCTTAGCTGGTCACAGCTTGTCCTGGTTGGTGAGAGATGGTCTAAGCTAGTCATAGCTGGTCTTAGCTGGTCATAGCTTGTCCAGGTTGGTCAGAGCTGGTCTAAGCTAGTCATAGCTGGTCTTAGCTGGTCATAGCTTGTCCAGGTTGGTCAGAGCTGGTCTAAGCTAGTCATAGCTGGTCTTAGCTGGTCATAGCTTGTCCTGGTTGGTCAGAGCTTGTCTAAGCTAGTCATAGCTGGTCTTAGCTGGTCACAGCTTGTCCTGGTTGGTGAGAGATGGTCTAAGCTAGTCATAGCTGGTCTTAGCTGGTCATAGCTTGTCCAGGTTGGTCAGAGCTGGTCTAAGCTAGTCATAGCTGGTCTTAGCTGGTCATAGCTTGTCCTGGTTGGTCAGAGCTGGTCTAAGCTAGTCATAGCTGGTCTTAGCTGGTCATAGCTTGTCCAGGTTGGTCAGAGCTGGTCTAAGCTAGTCATAGCTGGTCTTAGCTGGTCATAGCTTGTCCAGGTTGGTCAGAGCTGGTCTAAGCTAGTCATAGCTGGTCTTAGCTGGTCATAGCTTGTCCAGGTTGGTCAGAGCTGGTCTAAGCTAGTCATAGCTGGTCTTAGCTGGTCATAGCTTGTCTAGGTTGGTCAGAGCTTGTCTAAGCTAGTCATAGCTGGTCTTAGCTGGTCATAGCTTGTCCAGGTTGGTCAGAGCTGGTCTAAGCTAGTCATAGCTGGTCTTAGCTGGTCAGAGCCAGTCCAACCTAGTCGTATTTGTGCTACTACCAGTGCAGAGACGAATCCCTGTGACCGATAAGTATCCGAATGTGAATACCACCTCGAGGGCAGGGTTTCCACACAATTATTCAAATGTAATGTCAATCGACATCTTCTGCCGCCTTGATGCTGATCCCCGTCTTTCTCTTTACCCTTTCCTCAAACACCCTCCTTACTCTTGCTCTCACTCTCTGTAACCCCCTTGCGTGCTAGTGGCATTCCTGCCTTGCTTGGGGTGATAATGCTTAAAAAAAAATGTTTCCTCTTTCAATTTAATCTGATTATTAAACTTGCCATTCCCCTATATTATTCTACCTCTGTCCCATAATGATTGTTACATTTAGTCTATGAAATTTGTACGTAAATGGAACAATCATTATGGGACAGAGAGGGGAACTCCCTACTTGCTTCCCTGATAGCTATAATCTTCAAATATTCAAATGTAATGTCAATCGACATCTTCTGACGCCTTGATCCTCATCCCCGCCCTTCTCTTTATCCTTTCCTCAACCCCCCCCCCCCTTTACTCTTGCTCTCACTCTCTGTAACCCCCTTGCGTGCTAGTGGCACTCCTGCCTTGCTTGGGGTGAAATGCTTAAAAAAAACTTCTTACAACTATGGTATCCTTCTGCAGTGTCTTCTCACGAGAATTGACTTCCCCAGACTGCATAGCTCTGGAGCATGGGTTGAACATTTGGGGATCTGGGGACAGTAAAGGGCCGAACACTGTGGAAAGGGATTGTCAATGGAATTCCGACCATCCATAGGGAGGTCGAAGGATGAAAAGATGAAGAGGAAATGTGCGTCTTTTTTCTACGTCATATACGTCTTTTAAGAATAAGCTACTTTTGCGTAGGATTTGACAGCATATTTTCAAGCGCATGCGCACTTAAGATGTATACGTCTACAAGGACCATACTTCTGTTGACGAGATAAGTGCTTTTCTAGATCTACAAATCGAAGTATCGAACACGTATAAATCCATAGGTAGTTTAAGACAATAACGATTGTAGTGATCGGGGAAGTATCATCTTGGGAGTCAGTTCCTCAGAGCAATGGTTTCCAGGAAAAAGCTGTTCGAGTGGAAAATATTTCTCACCAATGGAATACGGAGAGAAAGATGGTGGCTTGCTGCGATAGGAGTGGCATGGTGTGTCCTAACCGTGAAGGGTAAAACTGGCGAAACGAAGGAATGTACTTCGACTGTAAGAATATTTTGTAGATAATGATGATTTTTTCTGATACAAGTCTTTTGTGATGTCAACGAATACTCGTTGTCACTTTCATAATGCTCGTTGTAGTAGAGACTTTGTAATCGCAGATACAACTATAGTAACGCCGTTGAACAATGCTTGTGTCAGACGCCTTCGAATATCACTCGCACTAATAGTACTTGCTTGATAATAATCGCTCGAATATTAACCCGTATAGTGATCAGTATAGAGAAATAGTATAGTGATCAGTATAGAGAAATAGTATAGTGAATACTATAGAGAAATAGTATAGTGATCAGTATAGAGAAATAGTATAGTGATCAGTATAGAGAAATAGTATAGTGATCAGTATCGAGAAATAGTATAGTGATCAGTATAGAGAAATAGTATAGTGATCAGTATAGAGAAATAGTATAGTGAATACTATAGAGAAATAGTATAGTGATCAGTATAGAGAAATAGTATAGTGAATACTATAGAGAAATAGTATAGTGATCAGTATAAAGAAATAGTATAGTGATCAGTATAGAGAAATAGTATAGTGATCAGTATAGAGAAATAGTATAGTGATCAGTATAGAGAAATAGTATAGTGAATACTATAGAGAAATAGTATAGTGATCAGTATAGAGAAATAGTATAGTGATCAGTATAGAGAAATAGTATAGTGATCAGTATAGAGAAATAGTATAGTGAATACTATAGAGAAATAGTATAGTGAATAGAGTAGAGAATAGTGGGCCGTATAGTAATGGAGGATAGACTAGAAATAGAGATCCTTTAGACAAAACGCGACTCCCTACTTATGCGTTTCTCCCATGGCCACGTGATCCGCTAAATTCAATAATGGGATCGCCTGTCTTTGCTCACTGGCGATCTATGTTCAAACTCAAGTGTCGGCAGCGACACTTTATTCCTATATAACAAAGTTCTACTGATTAACCCATAGTTGGGGGAGAAGTAAATTCATACTTAATCGGAATTTGATAAACAAACAAAAATTATATGGTTATAAAATGGGAGATCAATTCTATATCACAATCATTATGTAAACTGATCCCTCACTTTTCAGCCACTGTAGTTTCTATCCATTTATATTCCAGAGAATGTAAATAAATCTAAAAGACATGCCTGTGTAGCTAATCAGTATTTCATTGATTGATTGATTCGTTTTCTACAGCTTATCATCAACCAAGAAATTATAAGTGGATATAAAGTGGGGGATAATTTCTACATTACAATCAATATATAATCTGATCCCTCTCTCTGTGGACACGGTAGTTTCTATCCATTTATATTCCAGAGAATATAAATAAATCTAAAAGACATGCTAATCAGTGTAGCTAATCAGTATTTCATTGATTCATTCATTCGTTTTCTACAGCTTTATCAGCAGCCAAGAAATTATAAGTTGATATAAAGTGGGGGATCAATTCTGCATTACAATCAATATATAATCTGATTCCTCTCTTTGTGGACACGGTAGTTTTTATATATTTATTTTCCAGAGAATGTAAATAAATCTAAAAGACATTCCTGTAGAGCTAATAGTATTTCATTGATTGATTAGTTTTACGGTTTATCAACCCTTTGCAGGTTATTTAAAGCCAGGGAATAGTTTTAGATGGTAAGAATATTTTGGAGATAATAATAATTTAATGATACAAGTGCAACTGATTAACCCGCACCTGGGAGTGGGGAAAGGTGGAATCTTACCTTTCCAAGGGTATTTCCACTGAGCGGGTGGGGAGGTCGTCTCATCCTTATTTCTGTCATCCATCTGGAGGTGCCTTCTCACGAGAGTTGACGCTTCCAGACACCATGGTTCGGGACCCAGGGTTTGTTCATTGGGGATCTGGGGACAGCAATGCAGGACCGAGCAGTGTGGAAAGGGATTTGTCAATAGAATTCCGACCAACCATAGGGAGGTCAAAAGATGATAGTGCAACCTTCTGTTTTTGCTGTAAAAAAAAAACTGATCATGCCGGTAAAATGGTCGGCTCTCTGTAAGTATCTGACTTCACTTGCTGTCTTTCACTTTCTATATTTCAATTCTTTGCCGATTCTAAAGTTCTTTTTCTCTTTCTCTTTGACAGGATATACCAGATGCGAAATTAATTTGATGGAATCAAAAGGTAAGTCGTTTTCAATAAAAAGCTTCATTGACAAATCCGCAAAGTTTGGGGCGGAAATGAATTCCTTATTCGTATTATTTAAACTCGAACTGTTTACGTCATTATTTTTATCACCACATCTTTTCTGGCGAAGGGGATTCCAGTCCTTATCAGGCGCTTATTGACCCATCTAACCTTTTGCGAATTTTAGGTCCTTCATCTAACTGAAGCGAGTAAATTGTTTTTGTTCCGTTGTCCATGCCTAGGGATATCGTAATATTTTCCGTACCGCTCCTTTACTGCTTACCCTGTTTCAACCGAGCCAAACTCTGTTTTATCCAGGCCAGGGATTGAACCCACAACTACTATTTTACATAATTAAAAACCAAAACACTTTAATCAACAAAAATATTGTACTGAAAAGAGCAAAAAGAGATAATAAAAGAGTCGGTTTAAATCTTTTTTGCCTAAATGACCCTCAACCTTGTCGGGTATATCTCTAGATTATGGCTGATGCATTCTTTGGCCTTCCTCATTATCTGGAATTCTCTCATGAATCATTATTATTATTATTTCATGGGTTTTTTAGACTAACATCCTCATCCTTGCTGGCTTTATCTCTACATTTTGGCTGATGCATTCTTTGGCCTTCCTCATTATCTGGAATTCTCTCATGAATCATTATTATTATTATTTCATGGGTTTTTTAGACTAACATCCTCATCCTTCCTGGCTTTATCTCTACATTTTGGCTGATGCATTCTTTGGCCTTCCTCATTATCTGGAATTCTCTCATGAATCATTATTATTATTTCATGGGTTTTTTAGACTAACATCCTCATCCTTCCTGGCTTTATCTCTACATTTTGGCTGATGCATTCTTTGGCCTTCCTCATTATCTGGAATTCTCTCATGAATCATTATTATTATTTCATGGGTTTTTTAGACTAACATCCTCATCCTTCCTGGCTTTATCTCTACATTTTGGCTGATGCATTCTTTGGCCTTCCTCATTATCTGGAATTCTCTCATGAATCATTATTATTATTTCATGGGTTTTTTAGACTAACATCCTCATCCTTCCTGGCTTTATCTCTACATTTTGGCTGATGCATTCTTTGGCCTTCCTCATTATCTGGAATTCTCTCATGAATCATTATTATTATTTCATGGGTTTTTTAGACTAACATCCTCATCCTTCCTGGCTTTATCTCTACATTTTGGCTGATGCATTCTTTGGCCTTCCTCATTATCTGGAATTCTCTCATGAATCATTATTATTATTTCATGGGTTTTTTAGACTAACATCCTCATCCTTCCTGGCTTTATCTCTACATTTTGGCTGATGCATTCTTTGGCCTTCCTCATTATCTGGAATTCTCTCATGAATCATTATTATTATTTCATGGGTTTTTTAGACTAACATCCTCATCCTTCCTGGCTTTATCTCTACATTTTGACTGATGCATTCTTTGGCCTTACTCATTATCTGAAATTCTCACGTGAGTCGTTGTTATTATTTCATAGGTTGTTTGGACTAATATCCTCATCCTTGTTGGTTCTATAATTTTATTTTGGCTGATGCATTCTTCCTCCTTCCTCATTTTCTGAAAATCTTTAATGAGTCATTATCATTATTACTTGCGTTGTTTGGACTAATATCCTCATCCATGTTGGTTTTATAACAACATTTTTTGGCCTTCCTCATTATCTGAAATTCTCACATGAAATTCACACAATACATTTCTATGAGGAAAGTCATCTTGAATTCATTCTTGTAACAAAATTTATTTGCAATTCATTTGCATATTAATAGCATTTATATAGCCACGTTTGTAAATGCATTTACATATAATGCAATGGATTTCTATAAATAGTATACAATGCGAATTTACCCGAAATCCCATCTGCAACTCATTTCTACAATATCACAGTTGTAGCATTTCTATAACAAATGATAATGTCGAATGATAACTGGATGTATTTTTGCATTTTTGTCGTTAAGCTTTTCGGCAGGTATTTCTGTAAAGAATGCCACACGTCTTCAATTTACAATTTCTTCAAAATGTTAACTCATTTTTTTGAAAGCCTGTATAACTTTTTCCTTTTAAATTTTGCCTGTCTCCTGATAAGAGATATCCACATCTCAACAGGATGTACTTTTAATTACCCCCGCCCTGCATACTGAAAATTTGTATACTAAAAAACCATTGGTTCACCAATTTGTTGGTACATTCTCGGCAGGGTTAGGACTAGAAAGAGTCGGAGAAACAAGACAGTTTTTCATTATTTTTTTAATACAGTCCCCCTTGACATCAATGCACTTGCTTCAACGATGGACGATTGCAATCCTATCACGGAAGAAGGCGGTGCCCTGGTTCTCCAAAAGCTCATTTACAGCATCGTATGATCTCATAGTTTTCAAAATGCTGACCATACAGGTATGATTTGAGTTTAAGGAATAGGAAGAAGTCAGATATAAGTACGGGGGATGGGGGTAGCAATTCAACGTCAAAGTTGTCTGCTTCAGCTACTGTAGTATTAACGGACGCGTTATCTTCAGGCAGAAGTACATCTGCCCCCCCCCCGCTTCCCGCAGCATTTCGACTTGATTCTTTCCTTCAGTTGTCTTAATTCTGATGCATAGTACTGTCTATTAATATTTTTTTTTCTTTTTCCAAGTAGTCTATCATGATTAAGCTTTTTAGAATCCCAAAAAGCAAAAGCCATCACCTTGCCAACAGATGCAGCCTGCTTAAACTTCTTTGGGGTGGAGAACCAAAGTTTTTTTTCCCACTGTTTGCTTTGAATCTTTGATTCAGGTTTGAAGTGTTGAACCCAGGTTTCACCTTGAGTTGCTAATCTGCGGTGGTAATTGTCAGAGTCAGTCTGGAAGCTAATCAGAAGTGTCCTGAAAAAAAAACCATCTCTTTTCAGCTTCTGCTCTGGTGTCATCATTCTTGGGATCTATCTTGCAGACAGCTTCCTCATCTCCAACATAGTTAAAACAGTATGAACCTAACCAGAATTAATGCTTATGGACTTAGCTGTCTGCTGGGCAGTAAGATGTCTGTCATCCAAAACCATACAGTGAATTGCATCAACTTGGTCATAAGTGGTTGGGGTTTTTGAGGGTCATCCTCTACGCTGTTCTTGCCTCTACTCCGCTTGAAGTCCACAACCCAATTCTTCACAGTTGCATTGGAAGTGTCTTTAACCTGTCTTGTCATGAATTTCCTTGGGTGTCATGCTCTTTTGTTGCAGATACTTTTATGACTTTAGGGGCTAATGTTTTGTCCATTTTTCGATTGGTCACAAACCCTCTCACCTTTTTATGGGCCTCACAAATTAAGAGAGAAATCAGAATTAGTTTTTCTAGTTGGATAAGAAGTGGTAGCGTGTTGCCACAACAAAAATGTACAGCTATGGCTCTTCTTTCTGGTGAGGCTTAGAACGTTTTGAACGACCCTCGTAGCATTACAGTGTTCCCCCGCCTATCCGCGTTTCAGCATTCGCGGCTTCACACATTCGCGGATTTTTCTTTAGAACATATGTCCTTGTTATTCGCCGAAACCCCGAATATTCGCGTGTTTACCTGAAGAACATATGTACAAATTATTTGCTGAGAATTCTTTCGATTCGTGTATTTTTTTTCGATAGAACATATTTCAAATATTCTTGTATTATTTCCCTGTTATTTAAGTAACTTAAGACATATAACTGTCCATTTTATGGTAAAAAACTGGCAGAACTGTACATCTTCATTCTAAAAAACAAACGCAAAACATGCGTATTGCTTGGGCTTTGTTCTTTGTTAGGGGTTGCGGCTGGGGTCTTGAAAGTGGCTTATGTTAAGTCTGGGGGTATCATCACAGTTCTGTTTTTAGAAAATGTTTTAAACTTTATATTTCACGTCTTGTTACACATATTTTATACAATATTTCCAATGGTTGTATCGATCTATGCGTAATTATTGTACGTATAAAAGAAAATTTACGCTAAGTGTATGGTCACCAATGTGACACTATTTAGCTATGGTAATTGGATAACTAATTAACCATAGACATTAAAACAGAAAATAGACACTGTCTATATTTCTGAGATGAGGTATTATGTACAGTATTTACATTAGTCGGACTATTGTCCTCATCTTTGTCGCCATTTTTTGTCACAACGTTTCAAACATGGCTCGTGGAACTAGAACAGTCTACCCCAGTGATCGAAATAAAGGGTTCGGTTCGAAATTCCAAACATCTGAAGAAGGCCGGAGCGTACAACGGCCGAAAAGTTGTGACAAATATGGCGACAAAGATGAGGACAATAGTCCGACTAATGTAAATACAGAAAATAGACATTCTTAAAACGACAAAAAAAGAGCTATAACGAAAGATAGACTGATCGACGTTAAAACAAAGATTTTAATTTGTTTACAAAAAACTGCTTAGAAGCAACGTGTGCGGTCTATCCAAGTCGAGCTATCGCCGAGGGAGATAGAAAGAAAGGCAAATATGGAATTATCGGCCAAAACACGTACCGATACAGGCAGGAAGATTCAATGCTAATTATCTTTCCAAGATATCGTTTAATTTCTTTTCTTGGATACAGGTAAAGAGAATTATAAAATTTTGGCATTGTCTCGATATAGGTGAGAAGATTGTTATCATTTACTTGACCAACAGACGCTAAGACGCCGAATGGCAATTGTTAACTTTTGGCAATCTCCAGAAAATTAGAAGTGGAGAATTGAGATTTCACGAGACAAAAAGAATTTAGTTTCTTAACGGGTCAGGGATTCCGTGATTAAACTGTCTTGGAGTGGGGAACCAGATGGCAAACTTTGACAGTGATTAATGAGACGGTAAGAGTTGCGGGAAAGTGACTTTTGGGTGGCCCAGGAGAAAGAGAACATGTGATAAAATTTAATTGGTAAGGAGAATTTTGTAAACAAAAATTCTAAGGAGACCAGCTTAGCCACACCCGCACTGCTGAGAGATCATTGGTCGTATGGTAGCATGGCGATAGGCGGAGGTGAATGGATGAGAAAGGCGGAGAAGATGTTAACGCCCACTGAAGGGATTGGTATGAGATATCAATGTGAGAGAGAAAGAGTCTAGGAGGATAGCTCTCCTCCGACCTTCCCTCACGAACGACGGAGACCCCCCCCACCGCCCCCAGAAATGTCCTGACAAAAAAAGAGATTTCTTGTTAGAAATAGAGATTACAGAGAACCCCAGGCCGCGTCGGGCCCACACACCGGGTTTTGGTCTGTACCCATACAAACGAACGAAGATGGGTCGTTACACAATAGAGACGACTGTGAGGTAGAAGGTGCAGTTGAGTTGAGTTGAGCTGGTTTTGAACCAGGGTGTTGCCTCGCAGAAGCTGACCGAGAGATTCCATGACCTCCGACTTCGCCTATCCTACCAATAGCAAGTTATACTGACGAACGAAGTTAAGCCAGCACTTAAAAACTAAATTAGTTGACATTACAATATCAACTTGCTTGAAATATAGAAGTGTCACATTTCGTAGGAAATGGACTGGGAGAAAAACACACCCCTGTATACAACAGAAGGATAAAGTTGAATTGTTATTTCTTAACATAGTTGAACCTCTTGGGTTTTTCTTTCATTATTTATTTTTCTTTGAGCTTGTGCAATGCCACCTTCAATTTGGACCCAGCTGACACTACGGCCCGACGCCTGATTGATCTCGTCTACCTAAGATCAAAGTCACAACGTTGGTAGGTTAGACGTGAGATCGAAGCAGTTACTCCAGTAACCAGACGTTGCAAGTGAGCTGGGAACGATAGAGTTGGCATTGAACCAGGACAGTTGGTGAAGCCGTTAACATCGACGACCAGAATTCGACCCTGATGCCATATATTGATACCTTGACCACTGGATTCGACCCTGGACGTCTGAGTGTCACATATTGGTATCCTGACCAGGGGATTTCGCCGAGTAGCGACGACCACCGAACGACCGGGACACAGGCTGGTGGCAGCGACAAAGAGTCAACACCAAAACGCCGGTAGAAGAAACCTTACAGCTTCGCGCCGCGACTGGGAGTTGACCACGGGCCGACGGCTTGGTGTCACACCAATACTATTTTTCAAAAATGTTTTAAAAAGGGTCTGAAATGTTTCTAAAGTGTTTCAGATGAAAGTTTAAGTTTTTAACAATCAAAATAGGTATTTATAAGCACTTCTAGTGGGGGTTACAAGTCTTCGCGGATTCTAACTATTCGTGGCTGGTTGTGGTGGACTCACTGTATTTTATTGTTAAATTAAACATTGGTAAATAAAGGAGAGATTTATAAATATTTAACTAAACATTGAGAGAAAAAAAATGATTGTTTTCTGTCGGTAGCTGTATGAAGTGTAAGCCTGGAGAAAAAAATGTCAGTTCGAGATAATGAAAATAATTTTAAGGTTACGGTGACATATTTATGTTTCTGTCTGTCCTACCATAGAAATGACAAATTTCCTTATAAGGAAACCTTTAGCATTTATTAATCGACAAACCAGTGCTACCTGAGCTCTGCTTTTCTTAACTTCTTGGCTATCAGGTTGGGATCAAAGTGTAGCATCTGTTCTCCTCACCTCTAATGGTGATTTATTAAGCGAATCTTAGATGTGGCACAAGGCCTTAAGTACGGGGCACCCGGTGAGGATTGAACTCACTTCTCATTCGTAATTGTTCTATCAAGACATGCTTTCTAACCACTATATCGCCTCGAGGTGGCGCAAATATTGGTTTTCGAAGTCTATCTTAAATGTGGCACAAGGCCGAAAGTATGGGTTACCCAGTGGGGATCGAACTGTTTTAGCGCGACAAGCTTGCTAATCGCTACACCACGCCTAAGCGACCTCTACTCACCTCTAATGTTAGCAATTTTCATATAAAAAATATTTCGCCTTCATTGACGGACCAGCCGATGCTACACGAGCTATGCTTTTCTTCATTCTCTGGCTACTGGGTTGGGATCAAACTGTAGTATCTGCTTTTTTATGTCTCAATTGTATTTCTGTATGTTAACCAGCATGCAAAAAAAATCGATAGCTGCATTCGTCACAAGTGGGAAAAATTTAAATCTGCATGGCACTTTACTCCAATTGGCTCATTCGCTTGCTTAAACTCAACGTTGATTCTGATTCCGCAGAACTGGGTTGGGTGTGAAAAGTATTTGTTGTTAACATTCTTTTTTCATTAGGTTTTTCCAGTTACGAGTCCTTTTTTTAAAGCTGATCGTTTTGTGTTCATTTTGTTTAGTTCTTTTTTCGTAACAGATTTAATGTTTAGTATAGAGCTTAGAAAAAATTCGCAGCGTGAGATAGGCAAGAAGTAAGGCATGTAGCAACATCAGCACGGCAAAGGGAACTCCTTTAAAGGCAAGGAAGGGCAGAAATATTTTAAGTCAAGTGATAGCGATTGTTGTATGAGTCGTACGATTTTTGAATCAAGCACGGGCAACGCCGGGTCATGCTGCTAGTTAATACTAAGCCCAACACAACCGTTGGTTGTGGGGGATGGTCTATTTTTGGACCGTACCACACACCACCACCCCCACATTAAATTGCCCTTGTATCGCATCCTGCCAGTGCGGGACGCTAAGTCAATACTAATTGTAGCGTCTGTTCTTCTTATCTATAATGATAATGATAATATTAGTCGTTTCTTTATGAGGATATACCGGCCGCGGCAGAAATACCTCCTGCATGATTGTAAGACATTTAGTAGATGAAGACACTATTTCTGCTAATGTGTTACCATGGTAAATATTTCTGGGAGGTACATGTGGGAGGTAATTCTTCCGCTCTGTGTATATACATGATGCGATCGGTAAATTTTCGCCATTTAATATTTTAATTTCCCGCATGCGCATTGTTTGCTTTTGGGTTTGTCGACTGCACAGTACAGTAGGGTCAGTTGGGCACCGTCAGTGAGAAAAAGAGCACCATGACGCAATTTACACCGCCAGAAATTTAGAAACGCCATGCTGTACTGTTTGATATTCGCGTCGGCGGAGCTACAAAAAAAAAATTCAGAGTATTTGGCCGTCAGGATTCTGAAAGAGTTGGATGAGTCTAATGGTGATTACGAAGGTGTTTGGAGTGATCACAAGTGATGGCGACATTGTACCTCCAGTCATCTTCCTACAGAGACTCAGACAACACGGAGGTCTGTATCAAGTGCCTTGAAGAGGTACTGCTGCTCTTGGAGGAGAATCCCGTCATAGCTGTCAGGCAATTTCTGCGACCTCGTCACCTCCTACATCTGGTCACCTAACTCCCTAGACTGCACCCCTCTTCATTATTATGTGGGTGGTGCGATACTAACAAAACTCCTTGCAACACCAAAGATGAACTGAAGGCAATGATTATAGCAGAATTCACCAACTTAAACAACGAGTCGGCCCAGAAGAGTTGCAGGAGATTCCTAAGTCGTCTGGAGGTCATGCTTGAAGCCAATAAATATAATCTTCAGTATTTCAAGAAATTTTGTGTAATTTTGGTAAATCTATATCTTAAAATGAGATGCCAGTGTTATTTTCATTCTTGCCTCATTTGGACGATAATTTATCTAAGAAATCCTTTATATGCTATCAATTTTAATTGTTGCTGTTATTAAAAGTCCTCAAGTGATTTGGTTTTTCGCATTTTGGTTCAGTTCTTTCTCTGCTATTCTGTAACACCAGTTCACAAATTTTGAAGACGTGTAGCCTTCCACAAGGCCTACATGCTTCCCTCACTGAAAGCCATTTTTAGCCATTGTTCTGAGAAAGCGGTTGTTATTAATCCTGCTCTTGGCTCTCAGCATTACTCACTTTTCCCACCGTTCTAACGTAGCTTGTTCTATAAATATATTCATGTTATAAGCTTTCCTCTTTGGAACCTTGACATTACGAATTTAACTATAGAACTATAGAACAAGATTGGCAGATAGGTCTCATCATTTTACTGATGTAAAAATGTAGAGAAGCAATCGCAACCGTAACGTATGGGATGTAACCGAAAGTTCTATGCTAACAGTTTCTTCTCCTGCACTTCTTGCCTGTGGAGCTCTGCTTCTTGCTGTCCAGTGAACTTTGATCTTCAAAAATTCAAATGCAATGTCTATTGTTATCTTCTGTCTTCTTAATTCTTGTTCTCTTATTGTCCTCTCTCCGTAATAGTTTTTTTCTTGTATTCTCTAACACTCGTTAACCTCTTGTGTCTTAGTGGCTTTATTGCCTTGCTTTAATTGAAAGGATTAAAAAAGCAAAATGAAGGAAAATATATATTCAAATCTTGAAACCAAATGATGTCCTTTATTCTGACAAATCATCTGGGTGCATTGGGTGGCAGGAATGAAGTATGTACGTGATCATGGCTCTCCACAACTTCTAGTCCTTTGTTTTTGTAAGTAACATATATTCGTTTATATTACGTCAGTCTCCGGGTTCTGCCATCCATTCTTCACTTCGTCTTCGTTGATTCGTCGTAATCTTTCAGGATATAGATGATCACGGTACTCCACAACTTTCCATCCAAATTTCTCTTCACTTAGTGTCTTTGTTCTGCCATCCATTCACTTCTTATTTGATGTCTCATATCACTTCAGGTCGTAGCTGATCATGACTCTCCACAACCTCCTGTCATTCGTTGTTCTAAGTAACTTTTACCTATTTACAATCTAATTTTAGTTCGTGTTTTGCCACTTCTTATATGATGTGTCATATCCATTCAGGTCGTAGATGATAACGGCTCTCCACAACCTCCTGTCATTCTTTGTTCTAAGTAAGTTTTGTTTATTTACCATTCCACTTTTGTCCGTGTTCTGCCATCAATTCACTTTTTCTTACAAAATATCATATCCCTTCAGATCGTAGTTAATCATGGCTCTCCACAACCTCCTGTCATTCATTTTTCTAGGTAATTTTTACTTATTTGTCACCCGTCCGTGTTCTGCCATCTATTCAATTCTTCCTTGATGTGTCGTGTATCTTTAGGATGTAGTTGATCATGGCTCTCCACATCTTCTTGTCTCATGCCACGAAATATCTTTGTAATGTTCTTACTCATTCTCTTTATTCTTCTTGTGACACTATGAGTCGGATATATGCGCACACGTGTGTGTGTGTGCGCCCGCACATCTGTGTGTGTGTATATATACACCCTCACATCTGTGTGTGCGTGCGCGCGCACACATATGTGCGAGAAGATTAGTTAGATTTGACCTGGACATCAAACTTCAAGACCAAATGATTAGATTAGGAATCTAGATAAAAACATGTTTGGACATATGGCGAAAAGGGTAGATAAGTGTTAAGTACTTGTCAAAATACGAAGATAGGAAAAAGACCGGCTCTGGTCAAAACTTAAAAGGGTCTGAATTTAATGTCCCTGAATCGGAGTCAGCTAGGCTAAGAAATATTTTTATGTCCACTTTCTTCAAAGAGAGAAATGGTCATGAAAAAGTTATGGGTTTATTCGTGGGTGTCCCTTGTCCGGAAATGATGAAAGAGGATTCTCCATATATACGGAGCGCTTTGGGCCACGGGTAGTTAGACTTAGTTTAGGTTCGAGGAAAGTTGATTTAGGCCGGAGCACGTAACATCGAAGAGCGACCCATTAGCAGCCGGACATTGTTAGTTAAGATATATATTTTTTTCCGCCAGCCGAGAATCAACCAAGAGTTATCATCCACAAAAAGGTCACATGCCTTCCCTCCTCTTTTCGTCCTACCCAAGTTTGTAGTTGTGTTTTTCTTTTACCTGTGAGCCTACCTCTCGCTCGATCCACCGCACAGAAATTCTACGACGTGGGGTCTATATCTTTGTGCAGCGAGTTGCAGAGGTGGGTAGTCTCACATTCTGTCTAAATACTTTCTTGTTGCTTAATCATTTTTTATCTCTTCTGTTGGTTTATTTTTGTTGTTCATGATGACGGTAGTCTTTGAGTATAGAATCCAGAGGTTGGCAGTGAATATTTCGAAGACAGTAGGGAAGCGTAGTTCAGGTTAGCAGTGGATATCTCGATAAAGTAGCAGAGCGTAGTTCTTCCTTTTGTTCTTTGGTTTCTGGTCATCTTTGGAGAGAGTAATCAAAATGGCCGCCTTTATACAATACGGATTGGATATTTCACGTCCCCTGATTGGTTAACCTTCTTTTCGGGAACTATAAAGTGAGTCAAGTCATTTGGGTTTGCTCACTAGTACATAAGTATCCAAAATAACTTAACAATTTTGCCTTATAATTTCAGCTGCAAATATAGAGCAAATTAATCAATTAAATCAATCGATTAAATCAATCAGTGTCTATACCTCTGCATATTTGCACTTGTCAGGATTCATTTTCCGTACATATGGAAAAAGTTTAAATTTGCCGACCGATATGCGCATGAATTGTATTATTTCAACAAACGACGTCAGCCTATGACAAAGGGCAATGCATGTATGTTCATTATACGGACTCCAGCTTGTTTGTTAACTGTACACCCTTAATTGAAACAAAACGAATAATTCCGTTTTTATTTACTTTTTCTTCGTATTTTTCCAATGAAACATGACCCAGTTCACATATTAGTCCTTCGTATGTCCATTCCACGAAGTCGTTCCTTGCAGATTGACCACAGATTCTCGATTGGATTTAAACCAGGAGAGATTCTGAGCCAGTATATAGTACGTTGATTTGCTCACCCGTAAGGCTTGCCATTGTGTATGTGCACCGTTACAATTTTCATACGCTTCCTTGGAGTAATGTCCATCGCAGACAATTGCCGTAAGACAACTAATCGACAGTCAAGACAATAGTGTCTGGATTCTATAGCCTTGGATGAGAATGCACCCTAAACTTTGATTTTTTATCGTGTTTGATAGTGCCCATGGTAGCCACTGGAGTATTCGTTTCACTGGGCGTACACCAAACACGTATTCGTCCTTTATATCTAAGAGTAAAGGGACTTTCGTCACTCCACATCTTCCTAATTAGATTTAGTCCAGTGTAAATGAACTTTTCACTATGCCAACCGTGCCCGTCGATTTTTTCAAGATACGAAGGTTTTTTTTTATGTATTTGGTTACAATTCCTTTTGTTTTAAGCCTGTGTCTGACTGTTCTCAGAGACGCCGACAGACTAGCCAATTTGGAAACATCTTGTGCTGTTGCGAATCGATCATTCTTTCTATCTTGCTTGTCGGTAGATTTTAGCGCGCTCGGTCAGATCCGCTACGTCCTTTATATGTCATGAATTCAAGCGTCCTACGAGGCTGGCATCGGCTCCCACCCTTTCACTGTTGAAACTGTCAAATGTAGCCGTCTCTTCTACGCCAATAGCTTCATATCTCGCACCTCTCGCATGTGAAACTCCCTTCCTAATTCCTGTTTCACTGATAGCTATAATCTCCAACTATTTGTTATGGGAACTTACCCATAATAGGAATGGACTATTCCGTACCTCATAAATACTGCTCCTCAAAAGGAAACAGTAGTGTGAGTCAGACACAGAGTCACTGAGTGAGTCAGCCAGTCAGTCAAAGACAGAGTGGCGTCAGACGATTACTGTAAGACATTGGAATAGTGATACATCGAGACAACATAGTTCTCTCTAACCTAACCTGATTTTTATTACTAACACTTCTACTTCTTTGTATATATTTCTATTTGTAATATATCTGTGTTATTCCATACCTGTGTTCGAGTTATTCTTCATTGGTTCTACCTTGGACCATCACCGTGGTGCAAGGAACCTGGACCATAACAGGGGCGACGAGGAAACCCCCAAGGAAATACGAACTCTATACGCGGAGGACATACCTTTTTGCTATACGTCACACATAACACGTGGCGACCTGGAAAACCCCGAAAGAAAAACAAATTCTCTACGCGGAGGACATACCTATTTTGCTATCCGCCGCACAAAACAGTGTCGAAGAGTAAACTCTAAAAAAAAGTTCTACGCGAGATTCTAAAAAAAAAAACTAGTTCTACGCGAACACACACACACACACACACACACACACACACACACACACACACACACACACACACACACACACACACACACACAAGAAAAAAATTCTTTTTGGATATCAAATTTCACTGACAACAAAGGAAATTTTTTTTACGTACACAGGTTACAGAATATCAGGTTACACAAAAATATACGTCAACATGGAAGATTTCAAGTCAACCATTATGGAGCTTATCAAAAGCTAATTTCTACAGCAGCAAAAAAAACGAACAGAAATATTTGGAATTGCAAGAATTATTGCTACGTGTAATGTCAAATAAGGAGCAAAAATCCGAGAACGAAACAGTAATCTCACAAGACGCTATTTGGAGAACTTTCGAAGATTTCAAGCACGCACCCGACGAAGATAAAACTACTTTCAAAGATACGAAGATCTATACGAATTCGACTGCAAAGATTGGTCAGACGCACGTAAAGTACGCCTATTGCTAAGGAAATAAGGCACATGCGAATATACCAAATTCGTAGATTATATTCTTCCAAGAAAAACAAGCGAGTTAACGTTCAAAGAATCCATTAAACTGCTAACAGAACTTTTCAGCCATAATACTTCACTATTCCACAAAAGATGGAAATGCATGAACCTTACAAAAAAGGACAACGAAGATTACATAACTTTCGCGTCCATTGTCAACAAATATTGTGATGACTTCAAATTATCGGAACTCAGCGCGGACAATTTCAAATGCTTAATTTACGTCCAAGGCCTGGTTTCAACCAAAGACGCGGAAATGAGACGCAGAATCCTTACTAAATTGGAGAGTGAACATGCTTTGACACTTCAAAAACTAGCCGAAGACTGCCAGAGATGCATCAGTGTGAAAAAAGACTCAGAAGACATAGAAGAAGCTGGCATAGCACACATACGTAAAGTTCGAAGACAAACCAACTTTCCCTCCTCAGAAACAAGCCAAACCAATTTTCCCCCCTCCAAGAACAGGTAAAACAAAATTTTCTAACTCTAAAAATCAATATAAAAAAAAATTACCACCCAGTCCATGCTATCGCTGTGGGACTTGGCATTGGTTTAAAGACTGTACTTAGCATTTTAAAACTTGTCTATCATTTAAAAATAGGTCACAAAAGTTCTCATTGTTGGAATAGAAGAGAAAACAAAAGTAGAATAAGAATTACGAGGACTGACCAAGCAGATGAGACTAACATAAGAAAATACGTACAAGTTGAAATGCAAAACAGAAAAGTCAGGCTGCAGATGGATTCTGGCCCAGACTTAACTATTATAAACCTACAAACATGGAGAAAACTGAATAAACCTGCCATGTTAAAAACAGATAAAATTGCTAGATCAGTTACGGGGAGAAAGATAAAATTCGAGGGTGAAGTAATTACAAACGTAACATTTAATGGAATGACGAAAAAACTAAAAATGTACGTCTAAGAAATACAGAAAACCTATTCGGAACGGACTGGATGCAAAAATTCGAACTGTGGGATTTACCTATTAGTACGTACTGCCAAAATGTAAAAAGAGTTTCCCTGAAGTATTTTCAGCAGGCCTAGGAAGATGTAAGAAAATGGCAGCTACTATCGAAGTAAGGGAAAACGTTCAGCCTATTTTCAAGAAAAAAAGGAGCGTACCGTTTGCGTCAATTGAAAAAATTGATCAAGAATTAACCAGACTCGAAAACACTAGCATATTGACAAAAGTAGAATACAGTAAATGGCCGCACCGACGGTCTACGTCAAAATGAAATCAGGCGAAATTCGAGTTTGCGCTGATTTTTCTACAGAGTTGAACGCAGCAATAAAGGACTACCATTATCCTCTACCCAGTCCAGAAGAAGTATTCACTAAATTAAATGGCGGAAATTTTTTGTCAAAAATTGATTTAAGTGCGGCGTATCTGCAAATTCCAGTCGACGAGGAAAGTTGAAAACTACTATGCATAAACACACACAAAGGACTGCACAGATACCAAAGACTACCATTTGGAATTAAGGTCGCGCCGGCTATCTTCCAGCAGACAATGGATACGATGCTTGCCGGACTAGAGTACACAGTTGCATACCTGGATGACGTTTTGATTAATAACGAAAGTGTTGAACAACACATGGAACATGTACGGGAAGTGTTTAAAAGAATACAAAGCTATGGATCCAAAGTAAAAGAAAATAAGTGCGATTTTTTCATGAAGGAAATTAAATACCTTGGCCATATAATAGATCAAGAAGGTAGACGACCAGACCCTGAAAGGTCAACAGCAATAAAAAAATGCCTGGTCCTAAGAACATAACAGAACTACAAAGTTTTCTAGGATTAGTAAGTTACTACCAGGAATTCATACCTCAAATGCATAAACTTCGCGCACCACTGAACGAGCTGCTAAAGAAAGAAAAAGTTTGGCAGTGGACAGATCAATGCCAAAAATCATTTGACGAAATAATCAAAATGTTAACTTCAGATTTATTTTTGGCACACTACGATCCTAAACTAGAAATTATTGTACCAAGTGACGCTAGCGCCTACGGAGTCGGAGCGTGTATATTACATAAAATGCCAGATGAGACAATAAAACCCATCGCACATGCTTCTAGAACCCTATAACCAGCGGAGAAAAATATTCACAAATAGAGAAAGAAACTGTAGGAATTATCTTCGCAGTCACGAGGTTTCATAGGTGCATCTATGGTAGACATTTTACTCTTCAGACGGATCACAAACCGTTACTAACAATTTTTGGTTCGAAAAAAGGTCTACCAGTTTACACTGCAAATAGGTTACTTAGATTCTTCTGAATTATAATTTCAGATTGTAATATTTACCAACGAAAAAGATCGGGCATGCGGATGGTCTGTCGAGACCAACAAAGACAGAGCCATTGGACGATACGGTAATCGCAGCCCTAAGAAACGAAGAAGACATCAGGACAGTACTATGTTGTACAGTTAGAAACCTCACAGTCACATTGCAGGACATAAAAAATGAAGCCAAAAACGACGAGTTTATTAATGAAACAAAAGCAAAAATAGCAGAAAAAAATAAGCAATTTTCGGACGGTTTTTCTCTATGCGACAATGTGTTACTTTACAACGAAAGGGTTGTAATTCCCAAAACATTACAAAAGCGGATCTTAAAGGATTTCCATAGGGGCCATTCTGGTAAAAATAGAATGAAGTCGCTAATGCGAAGCTATGTATATTGGAAGAATATGGACCAGGATTTTACTCAGATGGTGGAAATGTGCAAGGGTTGTAATTTAGCAGCCAAAGCACCGCCAATCATACATAAGCCATGGCCAGAGACTGATCGTCCGTGGTCAAGAATACACGCAGATTATGCAGGCCCAATGGACGGCTTCTACTATTTAATCATAGTGGATAGTTATAGTAAATGGTCGGAGGTGTTTCGTTGCAAAAATCCTACTTCAGAAACTACCATGAATTGCCTCCACGAGCTATTCGCTCGGTTTGGTGTAGTGGATTGCCTAGTCACAGATAATGGAACGCAATTCACGTCAGCAGATTTCCAAGAGTTTTGCGAAATTTATCAAGTAAAACATAAAATCCCCGCCTTATCACCCAAGATCAAATGGGCAGGCGGAGAGATTCGTTGATACACTCAAAAGAGCGCTACGAAAAGCCTACGATGTGCCTACGGAGAAAGTATTACAGCAATTTCTTCAGTTATATCGAATTACGCCAAATAATGCTACACCATCAACATTACTACCCGCAGAAGTTATGTTTGCTAGAAAAATCAAATCTGCATTTGATAAATTGCTACCAAGTAAAACGAAACTAGTAACACAGTCCTAAACACCAAAAAGAAAATTCCTCCCAGGAGAAAAAGTTTTTTTAAAAGCCTACAAAAAATAACACATCTTACTGGGAGTAAGGCACAATTGACAAAAGAATTGGCAAGATGGTTTACATAGTTCAGGGAAGAAAATTCTCACACAGAAGACACGTAAACCAAATACGGAAAAGACTCTTACAGGATGCTAACGGTCCACCTCAAGAAGAGGTAATGGACACGATTTTCGATACGTTTGATATAAAAAGACCGCAAACAATGCCAGAACCAAGTAAATCGTATAGAAAAAGAAAATTTACGGAACCTTTGGAAATAGATCCAAAGAAAAAAAGATATTAAAACCCCCTGCTACGCAAAAGCTTCGGAAGGGGGGTGTTGGGGAACTTACTCATAATAGGAATGGACTATTCCGTACCTCATAAATACTGCTCCTCAAGAGGAAGCAGCAGTGTGAGTCAGGCACAGAGGCAGTGAGTGAGTCAGCCAGTCAGTCAGAGACAGAGTCGCGTCAGACGATTACTGTAAGACATTGGAATAGTGATACTGGTAGAGACAACATAGTTCTCTCTAACCTAACCTGATTGTTATTACTAACACTTCTACTTCTTTTGTACATATTCTGTTTGTAATATATCTGTGTTATTCCATACCTGTGTTCGAGTTATTCTTCATTGCTTCTACCTTGGACCATCACCGTGGTACAAGGAAACTGGACCATAACACTATTCAAATGTAATGTCAATCGACATCGCCAGTTGCCTTGATCTATCCACTATCCTTCTCCACATCCTTTCATTATATCACTCCTATCTGCTCTTGCTCCAAATCTTCTGTAACTCCTTGCGTGTTAGTGGCTTCCCGCCTTGCTTGGTGTGAAATGCTTAAAAAACATGTTCCAGTTTGCTTTCTTTTTTTTCTTCTTGCGGACACATGATTCACTTGGATCAATGTTACCAGCTACCGATCTTTTCGACAGCCCAAGATCATGAAAAGCGACGACTTGGCCTTTCTCGAAGTCAGAACAATGCTTAAAATAAATGGAAATACAAATGGAATGTTGTGACGTACCCACGATTTCATTAACCATATAGGCGTAAGGCTAAAAACACTCTCAAGGAAAAATCACAAATTCTAGTCGAAAATTAGTTAGATATAAAAAGAAAAAGAAAAAAATAGATAAAATCCAGTGCTTTCAACTTGCGAGCAAATATGTTCCATGATCAGCGATACCCTCCTCTTCTCTTCACAAATTCTTTCCCTCTTTGCCTACTCTTCCACCCACAAGCCACGGGTCCATGAACTTTGAAGCGACCCGACGCGAAAATGACCTGGTTCCAAAATCTCGCAGCTATCAGGCGGTCGACCATAAGTGAATCCCAGGCACCATCAGGATCTCCTGCCGTGATTCACGTGATCAGACCCTACTAAGCGTTGACTGAAAGTTTGACCATCACACAAACACTGCGTGATCTGTGCCCCATCCTCCCGACGAAGAAAACCCACGTGACTGTCTTTGGGGACAGCAAAAATCTAAAAAAGTATTTTCTGTTTCCGTCTGACCAGTGACAGATGAACGTCGCTGGGAAAAATCGTCCCGATTCCAAATGGACTGCCCACTGATAGGATGAAGACAGCAAAGTCTGTCGACTAGAGATGAGAGTGCTGCAACGAAACTGAATCGACCAGCGAAACGCCTGTACGAGATGCTGTGAAACCCCGAACACTTCTGAAAGAAAAGGAACCCAGGAAAATTGCCGGCCGAACAAAATATTGTGTTAACATACGAACTTTCGCTTTGGCGAATCAAAACTTTGTGTGGGTACGACAACTCGACTGACAGATAAGTTGATTCTCTTGGTTTGATCAATTTTTTGCATACATATGTATTCGCTCGCATCTTCTGTTCTTTCGTGGTCCCCTTCCCCTTTGTTAAATGAATTTTCTTTTTCCTTTCTTTACCTGTTTATGTATTTATAAATAAATGTTTTATCTTAAACTCCATCGTCTTGCGTCTGTTCTTCGTTGACTCCCTTGTGTTGCTTCCATTTCGGAGTGAAGACCGAAAAAGGATCCCACGTTTTCCTTTTTTAAACCCGTGGTTCATTTATATGCTACAAGTTCGTAACAATATATATATAATAATATAATGGAATAATGGATAACGTCTGGGATTGAGGAATCGGAGAGCCGAGTTCGAATTCCAGTCGAATCCATTACATTCACTTACGTGCTAACACCCTTGGGAAAGGTGTGAATCCTCTTCTTCTCCCTCCAGCTATGGGTAAATAGCAGGACAGACTGGGTTCTATAGCCTTGGATGGCAACTGGTCTAGGAGAAGGACAACTCTGAATTCAAAACCTGCGGAGGGTCGTTTGGGGACCTTGTGGCATTCGTTGCACCAGGTCCCTGTATTCGTCCCTCCAAAAAGTGTGGATGGCCCTGCACAAAGCCTTCACCACTATAATCAATTCTTGTGTGGCTGTCCGGCTTTCAGTTTCTGGGAATTGATCTGTCTGGCCCTCATACGTCAAGTTCGACGGGAGAAGCATTATTATTATTATTATTATTATTATTATTATTATTATATATATATATATTTATTTATTTATTTATTATAATTTTATCATATAGACAAAAACAGTTTACTCACTACAAAGATGCAACTTCGTTTCGGTGCATTTCAATTGCACTTCGACTGGTAAGAACCAAAAATGGTTATAAACAATTCTGCTTGTAAGCAAACCGTATGTGAAACGTCACTTCCTTTTTTTCCATTACTTTGGGAAAAAATATACGTAAAGCGAAAAGGTGACGGAGTGAAACAATAGTGCTTGTTGATAGCAGTTTGGTGAAGGATGGGTGGGGGTGTTGAATGCTGGCTAGTCTAAGAGGATTCCTTGTCGATAACAACGGCCTAAAGTTTAGGCACAGCTTTTCACAACTGTCGCAGAACGCATATTTCCGACGAAAGTTCTCGAAATTTCAGGTCGGTAAAAGTAATGAATACTATTTAATTACAAAGCAGATTATTTACTTAAATAAATTGTATCTATAAAAATAATGTGTTAATAGAATATATATATATATATATTGTCAGCTGTCAATATACGACATAACACCCTTGAGCGCTTAACCTTGGAGCGGGTAGAATGGAGATCAATGTGTTTTAGTTGACTCAGTCGTTTTCAATCAGCTTGTCTGAATCGTCTTCAAGAAGCGAGAGCAAGATTTCCTAAACCGACGCGAGAGACCATTATATATATATATATATATATATATATATATATATATATATATATATATATATATTTTAAAGAAAAGCAGACCACTTTAAAGCTCCATGTAATAATTTATTTCACCTTAGCCCTTTTAAAGAACGCTGGATCATCAGACTACACTTCCAAAAGGTGAAAAGAAAAATGCCTTTAAATTATTAGCTCTGAATTTACATTGAGCTCTCAGGATTTCATCCTCCTTGGGACTACCTATATGGATTACCGCATTTTTCGTAACTTAACTATATATATATATATATATATATTTGTCATCCACAGACAGACTGTTTCGTTGTTTCACAGATCATCAGTGTGGTTAGACGTCCGGTTGCCTCTAGCTAGGATCGAAACCCGACTGAATTTGCGTCAGTCGGAACTTCTACCACTAAGCCGTTGGCGCACGGCAGGAATGAAGGTGAATTTTAGCGTGTTTATTTTTAGATTTAGATAAACACACAGTGACTGACAGTGACTCAATTCTGCCGAAGAGTCGTGCAATATTAGCTTAAAATAGTCAGTTTACAAATTCACACCTCAAACCAAAGAGCTCAACCGAAATTAATTTTTTAGGAGCCAAACCAAAATATCAAAAATTACCTCATATGCTGTATAGACCTATAGTTTTACTACTATTTATTTACTCTGTATAATAAATACATTGAGCTCTTCCCTTGCATCCCTTTTATTATTTCATATTACTAGGATCCACTTGGATTATATACCAACGGATTTATTACCTTTACTATATATATTATGAAATGGACAAAGTCCGACAGTTATTTTAAGACATTTTTACGTTTATACATTCTTTTTATAGATACAAATATTTAAGTAAATGCTCTGTTTTATAATAAACAGTATTAACAACATTTACCCGCCTGAATGTCCGAGAAATTTTCATAGAAATTATTCATCCTCCGACAGGAATCGAACCGGTATCCTATACGGAACCGTCATATAGCCTGACGTGCCTTAACCGATTCGGCCACTGAGCATCGTTCGGTTAGCAAGGTCGAATTTACTGCCATTAAACTTCAGTTTTCCATGAATCTCTCACGTACATTCATATCTGCTCATGGCGTATAAAAATGTAAACAAATGACATCACACATTATGAAATGGACAAAGTCCGACAATCATTTTAAGTCATGTCTTAAAATAATGTATAAACATAAAAATATCTTAAAATAATTGTCGGACTTTGTCCATTTCATAATGTGTAACGTCATTTGGTTACATTTTTATACGCCATGAGCAGATATGAATGTACGTGAGAGATTCATGGAAGATTAAAGTTTAAAGGCAGTAAAATCGACTTTGCTAACCGAACGCTCCTCTGTGGCCGAAAGGGTTAAAGCACGTCAGGCTATATGACGGTTCCGTATAGGATACAGGTTCGATTCCTGTCACAGGACGAATATTTTCGATGAACATTTCTCGGAGATTTAGGCCTGTAAATGTTGTTTAATACTGTTTATTATAAAACAGAGCATTTACTTAAATATTTGTATCTATAAAAAGAATGTATGTATATATATATATATATATATGAGATATTAATTTTTATATATCAAGAATATTTAGGGAAAACTATATGACAAAGTGGAAAAGGTTATCTTGCGACACGTTTCGACCTTCACGACTTCATCAGACTAAATTTGTTATGTTGGCACGACTACACATGCGCACGAACGAGAGATGATGGGAATTTAATTATTTTTTTACTATAGCCGATTTAATTTAGATTCTTTTTCTTTCTGTTTCCACCACTTTTGTTATTCGATATCGCGCACTGTGATAATAAAAGATCTGCCAGGAATGATGAAAGGCGCAAAGTTACTGTGGATGACCCTGCGATCAAGATACACTATAAACAATTTTCGTCTTGGGGAATTGTTTTTTTCTTTGATCAGAGTAGCATTTTTATGTCCACAATTGTGGTGAATTTGTTGCTCACCGTAACGAGACTGACTACAATTCTGATATAAGAAATACTCAATGAATGAACATATATACGAAGACACACTCACCTGTAACATATACGAAGCCACACAAACATAGACACACGCGTATATGCAGACGCACACATATATGCGGGCATTCTGGACACTTAAAGCTTGTCTCGCTTAATCAGTTACTCACTGGGTGCTCTAAACTTTCGTCCTTGTGCCACAACTAAGCTATGCTTAGAAAAACGTTGGGGCACTTTGACGTGGTTTAATGGTTAGTAAACTGGTCTCGCTAGATCAATTACGACTGGCTAGTGCGTTCGATTCTCACTGAGAGCACCATACTTTCCAGTTTGTGCTACATCTAAGCTATGAAATTGGACAGCAGTTCCCAGATCCACCAATGCAGAAAGACACGCACACATACACAAACACGTACAAATACAAGTCATCGAATGAAGAAAAGTAATAATGTTTCAAATACGTTAAAAATTATCAGCCTGCGGCAACGTTCCTTTTATGCAGAGCCCAAAGATGAAAGTAGTCCGTCAAGCCGTTTTTCCCTGGAACTAGCCGAACTAAAAAGTCGCCCTGGGAGTAACAGTTCAAACGACTGTCATGCTGGGTGCATTTTGTCTTCCGTTATATTTTCTGCCCAGATGCAACAGTCAGAATTAGAAATGACCACTAAGGAGGGGGTAGCGAGTAGCCTATTATTATCTGGACAGCATCTGTAATCCCTTGAAGGGCTCTGTTGTCCGCCGTTCAGCATTTGGTGTAACAAACGGTGATACCGTACACCAGCCCATTCTCAGTAGTAGAAGGTCATCACAGACTCCCTTTTATAAATTATTTTCTAAGAATTCTCATTAAATAGAGTTATTGCTGCACTTTCTTGACTAACGCTATGGTATTGCTTGTCCATGAGATCCCCTGCAATGCCCGTGCACAGAAACTTAATTCCATCCATCCTCTGCACAAAAACCCTGTCAATAACTAAAGGGACAACTAATTCGAATGTTCGCCAGCAGTTTCTTTGTCTATAAAGTATTTAAAGCAAGGTTATACTCTGAGCTCCATCTAGTTAATCGTTTCAGGTGGACTTATTCAACCTACACCGCGAGGAGTGTTGAGAGAATTAGAGGTCCTACCAGGATTTATTATTGTCGGCCACGATCTTAACAACACAAGATATACTGATGACACAGTATTGATAGAAGACACAGAAAAGAACGTACAAAAACTTCTAGAGAAGGTAGTGAAGGAAAGCAAGAATGAAGGACTAAACATCAATGAAGAGAGAATGCATGGTTATTAGCAAAAGGGTGAAACCTCAATGCAAATTACAAATCGGGGATACCAAAATCAAACAAGAACAAAACTTAAAATATCTGGAAAGTTTTTTTTAACAGAGGACGAAAAGTGCGACACAGAAATCCGAAGACGTATTGGGGTGGCCAAAGATGCATTACAAAAGCTAAGCAGAGTATTAAGAGACAGGCAAAAACTTCGCTAGAAACAAAGAAAAAAATACCGAACTGTTACATGATATCTGTCCTATATGGCAGTGAATGCTCGACAATTTCCTTAAAGATTAAGAAGAGACTCAAAACAGCAGAGATGTGGTTCTACAGAAGGATGTTGAGGATACCATAGACCGATTTTGCGAGCAACGATTAAATTCTAGAGAAACGTTGGCGATCATGGCTCCACACAATTTCCTCTTCTTTATAGCTCTTAAGAAATATTTGTTTTTTTTTTCACAAAGCCTGTATCCCCATTCATTTAGTCAAGCTCACCAAATATGTGAGGCGCTGTTTTCTTTTTTCTCTTTTGCCATCAATCTGTCCTGTGAGTACCAGATTTTCAAAACCTTCCATCCTCATCACCTGCCCCAGTAATTTCAACTGCCTCTTCCTGATGTTAAGTATAAGTTTCCGTTTTGCTTCCATTTTCTATAGAACTTCGTTGTTGCTCAGATATTCAGTCTACGGTATCCTCAGCATGCTTCTGTAGAACAGCATTTCTGTTGCAACAAGTGTCTTCTTCAACTTTGTGGATATTATCTAGCATGCACTGTCATATCGGAGGACAGGTATTACATAAGAGTTCAGTACTCTTTTCTCTGTTTCTAACGAAGTTTTCCTGTCTCTTAATACCCTGCTTTGGTTTTGGAAGGCATCTTTAATATGCCAATGCTACTAAGGATTTCAGTGTTGCACTTTCTGTCCTTTGTAAGAACACTTCCAAGATATTTAAATTGTTGTACTTGTTTCATTTTGGTATCTCCGATTTGTCCTTTTTATTTTGGGCAGATCATCGTTTTGCTCACAGCCTATGCATATTCTGTCTCCTTTCAGATATTCATTAGTCCTTTCTTCTTGCTCTCCTTCGCTAACCTCTGTACGGATTTTTGTAGTTTTCTTTCCGTGTCTACCATCAACACTGTGTCATCTGCGTCATCTGCATATCTTATACTGATAAGATTTTAGCCCCCAATAATGAATCCTGGTTGGACTTCTCGCTCAGTTGGTTGAATATGTCAGGTTTGGTTATATTTTGCAGAGTTTTCTCAATTTAATCGATAAAAATCTAGATCTAATTTTAACGTGTTTAATTCATCTCCATTCAACTTACAGACTAGTTGTTCTTTGGTGTCATTATTGGAATTTTACGGTCACTTGTGGAACGGGCCGAAATGATGGCCCAATCAGTACCCTTGTAGAAGTCATGTAGTACCCTCATCAGACCACTATATAAAGTTCGACCCCCAGAATTCGGCCTCTTTTTTTCGTTCGCTTTCCTTTGCGACACGCTTTGACCTGTGTCTTGCTTCCCTGTGTCACGGTCTGCCTTTACCCGAGCCCCTGAGGGCCAGAGAGATGCAGCTGCCGCTATCGACATGTGCGACGACCAACTCGGATACGAGCCTACAACCCAGGGGAAGCTGAGACAGCCACTACAGACTGGCCGTCCTACTCGTCTTCAAACAAGCTAATGCCACAAACGCACTTTGGTTGCAGACAAATAACCTTTTTTCCTTTTGAAGTAAATTGATTGAACTCAAACGGTCGTTATGTTTCCTTTCTTCCAAAGCTGTCGTTCCAATTTGCCTGTGTGCATTCAGCTTCAGTTCTGAACCCGTCCAACTTGGTTTTTTATCCTAAATAATTTTCGGGGACAATAATCTCTATACCTTTTTTCACATAAAGTCATACAACTATTTTATTCTCACATTTTAAAATATCAGATTCATCAGCTATATATGATTTGTACATAAATAATTTTGTACACTATTTACATTGCTCGGACTATCATCCTCATCTTTGTTGCCATATTTATCAAGGACACATGACACAGTGGATAAACCTTTTGCCAACGTACCTCCAGCTGCTCAATGAACTGGCGGTAAAATCAGGCGTCTTGGACGTAAAGACGTCAGAGAGTGCTTCCTGCAAGTCTGCCTCATTTGCGAATGACTTCCCACGGAGTGGCTGTTCAGGAGATGGAAGAGGTGGTAATCTGTTGGCGGAAGATCTGGGGAATAAAGTGGATGGCACAGTGACTCCCAGCCAAATCGCCGTATGGTATCCCTGGCTACCAGCGTCACATGAAGCCTGGCATTGTCACGAAGGAACAGTACACCCTTACGATTAACCAATGCTGGCTCCTGCTGCTTCAGAGCCTATTGCACACCTGCATTGGTCAAGAGCACTACAACCAGTCCCACCCTCGTTGCTTCCTGACACGTGACGCACTCACTTTCGTATCAGTGAATACTTCTTCCCACACCATGTAAAAAATGGTAAGGACATATATGGTTACCTCATATATATATATATATATATATATATATATATATATATATATATATATATATATATATATGCAAGCTTCGTTAAATATGACAGACAAGGTGCTTTGATTAAGTTTTTATGTAATTTCTCATATGATCTTGTTATGGTCCATGTTGCTTGTACCACGGTGATGGTCCAGGGTAGAACCAATGAAGAATAACTCGAACACAGGTATGGAATAACACAGATATATATTAAAAATAGAATATATGTACAAAAGAAGTAGAAGTGTTAGTAATAATCATCAGGTTAGGTTAGAGAGAACTATGTTGTCTCGAAGTATCACTATTCCAATGTCTTACAGTAATCGTCTGAACGCGACTCTGTCTCTGACTGACTTAGCACTCTGAACTCACACTGTCACTCACTGACTTTCTCTGTCTGACTCTCTCTCTCTCTTGAGGCGCAGTATTTATGGAGTACGGACTAGTCCATTACTTTTATGGGTAGGTTCCCATAACACCCCCTTCCGAAGCTTTTGCGTAGCATGGGTTTTTAATATTTCTTCTTTTTTTTTTTTTATTTATTTCCAAAGGTTCTGTAAATTTTCTTTTTCGAGACGGTTTTCTTGGTTCTGGCATTGTTTGCGGTCTTTTTATGTCACACGTATCGAAAATCGTGTCCATTACCTCTTCTTGAGGTGGACCGTTAGCGTCCTGTAACAGTCTTTTCCTTATTTGGTTTACGTGTCTTCTGTGTGAGAATTTGTCCCCCTGAACTATGTAAACCATCTTGCCTGTTCTTTTCTCAATTGTCCCTTGCTCCCAGTAAGACGTGTTATTTTTGTAGGCTTTAAAAATACCTTTTCTCCTGGGAGAAAGTTTCTTTTTGGTGCGTAGGACTGTGTAACTTGTTTAGTTTTACTTGGTAGCAATTTGTCAAATGCTGATCGGATCTTTCTAGTAAACATCACTTCTGCTGGTGATAGTGTTGATGGTGTAGCTAATTCATGATCAATTTTTTCAATTGACGCAAACAGTACACTCCTTTTTTTTCTTAAAAATAGGCTGAACGTTATCTTTAATTTCGATATTAGCTGCCATTTTCTTACATTTTCCTAGGCTTGCTGAAAATACTTCGGGGAAACTCGTTTTTAGTTTTTCTTTTAATCTGTCTGCCTCGGTTGGTAAGCTTTTTACATTTTGGCAGTACGTACTTATAGGTAGATCCCACAGTTCGAATTTTTGCATCCAGTCCGTCCCGAATAGGTTTTCGGTATTCCTTAGTTTTTTCGTCATACCATTAAATGTTACGTTTGTAATTACTTCACCCTCAAAATTTATCTTCCTCCCCGTAACTGATCTAGCAATTTTGTCCGTTTTTAACATGGCAGGTTTATTCAGTCTTTTCTATGTATGTAGGTTTATGATAGTTAAGTCTGAGCCAGAATCCAGCTGCAGCCTAACTTTTCTATTTTGCATTTCATCTTGTACATATTTTCTTATGTTCGTTTCATCTGCTTGGCCAGTCGTCGTAGCGCTTATTCTACTTTTGTTTTCTTTTTTATACCAGCAGTGAGAACTTTTGTGGCCAATTGTGAAGTTTTGAAACGACTGGGTGGTAGTTTCTTATTTTGATTTTTAAAGTTAGAAAATTTTCTTTTACCTGTTCTTGAGGGGGAAAAGTAGGTTTGATTTGTTTGTGAGGAGGGTAAATTCGTTTTTCTTCGTACTTTATGTATGTGCGCTATGCCAGCTTCTTCTATGTCTTTTGAGTTTTTCTTCACACTGATGCATCTCTGGCAGTCTTCGGCTAGTTTTTGCAGTGTCAAATTTGTTTCACTCTCCAATTTAGTAAGGATTCTGCGTCTCATTTCCGCGTCTTTGGTTGAGACCAGGCCTTGGACGTAAATGAAGCATTTGAAATTGTCCGCGCTGAGTTCTGATAATTTGAAGTCGTCACAATATTTGTTGACAATGGACGCGAAAGTTATGTAATCTTCGTTGTCCTTTTTTGTAAGGTTCATGCATTTCCATCTTTTGTGGAATAGTGAAGTATTATGGCTGAAAAGTTCTGTTAGCAGTTTAATGGATTCTTTGAACGTTAACTCGCTTGTTTTTCTTGGTAGGATATAATCTACGAATTTGGTATATTCGCATGTGCCTAATTTTCTTAGTAATAGACGTACTTTACGTGCCTCTGACCAATCGAATTCGTATAGATCTTCGTATCTTCGGAAGTAGTTTTATCTTCGTCTGGTGCGTACTTGAAATCTTCGATAGTACTCCAAATAGCGTCTTGTGAGAGAACTGTTTCGTTCTCGAATTTTTTTATCGTTATTTGACATTACACGTAGTAATAATTCTTGCCATTCCAAAAATTTCTGTTCATATTTTTGCTGCTGTAGAAATTAGCTTTTGATAAGCTCCATAATAGTTGACTTGAAATCTTCCATGTTGACGTATATTTTTGTGTAACCTGATATTCTGTAACCTGTGTACGTAGAAAATTTCCTTTGTTGTCAGTGAAATTTGATATCCAAAAAGAAAATTATTTTCTTTTTTTTATGTGAACGGACTGCTCCACTACTATTATAGGTAGGTTCCCATAACAGATCTTATAATTTTTTTCTTTTCAGTAGATAAATTATACAAAAACTACCTAAATGTTATATTTTTCCGAGCGCTTTCGGCTATACATTTATCCATTTTCAAGGATGAAATATATTAAGTGTTAACTGGAAATACATTGTTTTATGTATGCATTTAGTATTATAAAATGTTTTATTTTCAAAGCAAAGTCAACATATTGTGTCCATGTCCATAGTTGCATGAAATTGAGAATCGTGTGTGAATTTGTTTATAAGTTATCTTAATACATACTAATATGTAAGTAAAGGCTCTGTTTATAATAAACAGTATTAACTACATTTACCGGTCTGAATGTTCGAGAAATTTTCATAGAAAATATGTGTGCTCCGACAGGAATCGAACCTACATCCTACACGGAACAGTCATTTGGCCTGACGTGATATACCATTTAGCTATAGAGGAAGCAACAAATTTCCTATGATTTTTATGAAATTTCCCAGACATTCAGGCCAGTAAATGTAGTTAATCATTATAAACAAAGCATTTACTTAAATATTTGTATCTATAAAATGACGCATAGTGCATTTCATAATATATATATATATATATATATATATATATATATATATATATATATATATATATATATATATATATGGGGGTGTTTTAAAATTTGTGTTTTTAGGCAGCAAATTCTCTTTTAGACATGTCTGATTGAATAAATTACAGACATTATATCTGCTAATTTTTAACAAAATCCCTTCATACTCACGAATAACCCTCCGTGTATTGATGTTAATGGATGAGAGAAATGTGCTATAGCTGTTTAAATGTCTTGGAAAAAGATCGAAAGTATTTGGGAGATGAAAATAAAAGAAATTTAAACAGCTATAGCACATTTCTCTCATTCTTTAACATCAATACATGGAAGGTTATTCGGGAGTATGAATGGATTTCGTTAAAAATTAGCAGATATAATGTCTGTAATTTATTCAATCTGACATATATATATATATATATATATATATATATATATATATATATACGTGTGTGTGTGTGTGTATCGATGTAATAGGAAAGAACAGTTAGTTCTTTATTATTTATGTTTTTTTTATATTTTAAAAACAGTGCTCGATACACAAGTAGAGCTTAAATTATAATAATTTTTTAATATGATTCCATCGTGACACAGAAATTACTATGTTTCGAAATTGACTCAAATCATAAAGTTTAATTTCAATATTAAACGTAAAGTTTGGAGCACGGTTTCATTCTCAAACAGCTGAAATGGCTAAATGCAACCCCATAAGTTCGTCTATGCTAACAGTTTTTTTCTCTCGAACCACACGATTGAGAAACTCCCTGTCAACATTGATTGTCAAAAATTTAAATGCAAAGTCAATCGTTATCTTCTGTCATCTTAATTTTTCTTCTTTTATTGTCCGCTCTGCTTAATAGTAGTTTTTCTCAAATTCTCTA
>OZ038517.1:70823785-70863785 GCA_964036315.1 Acanthosepion esculentum | reverse complement strand
CAGCTATAGGCTCTCACTCTGGCCAGTAGAAAATAGCCACAAACTACATGAAAACTGCCGTAGATTATTTCCACTATCGATGGGAGTTGGGAAATGCAAAGTCGGTCTTGACTTTTCCACTAACTTGGAGCATGTGCATGTAAATTTTGGTGCAAATCCGCCGAAAATTGCGGCCGTGCATTCGTCACACACACACACACACACACACACACACACACACATACACACACACACACACACACACACACACACACATCCTGCCTTTTATAGATAGAGATATATAATGCATTAAAATTTAACTTCTGTGCACCGATAGGCTAGGGATAGGAGTCTCTGACCGATGTCAAATCGGACGCGTTTCAATCCCGGCTTGGAGCAATCAGATGTCAAGCTACACTGACGAGCTGTCTTTTGATGACTATATATATATATATATATGCAATTTTTATATATATTATATGTGAGCGGTACTTATTGGAAAGCGCTCAATATCACTGATAGAGTTACCATATTTAGTTGCGTTGATGTGAGTTTGTGACCCTGGGTTTCACGCTATTTGCGATCGTCTGTTTGTCTGACGATCGCAAAGGGTGTGAAACTCAGTGTCATCAATGCAATCATATATAAAATAGAGGTAATAAATCTGTTGGTATATAATCCAAGTGCATCCTAGTAATATAAAATATTAAAACTGATCCACAAAATCTATTACAGACCTTGGACGTTTTTTTCTCGGTGGAGTGGGGCTTGTTTGTAGCTTTCACAGTTAAATTTCTAATTCCGACACGAACTCAGTCTATACTGGGGTTGAATAAAACTGAGGAATTTTATCTTTTCGTCGGTTGAAATAAGCCTATTGCTCATATGAGGTAATTTTGTATTTTATTGTGTAATAATTATTTGCTCTGTAATAATAAATGCATCGAGCTCTTTTTGTTTAATAATTTATATTACTAGGATACACTTGGATTAAATACCAATATATATATATATATATATATATATATATATATATATATATATATATATATATATATATATATATATATATTGTGTATATTTCGGCAGCAATTTTTCATTAATGCATGTTTCATTAAATAATATAGACAAGTTTTGTCTATTTATTTTAAGTAAGTTCCTTTCGTATTGTCTGATAATATTTATGTTGGTCACACCACAAACTCGCTTTCAAGACGCTTAACTCTAGATTTAACTGATAACTCTAACATTTTTAGACATTTAAAACAACATGCCAGCCCGCGTACTTAATTCCGGAAAATCCTTGTTGACAACATAATTATACTTAAACCTGAAAATAATAAACAAAAATTAAAAATCCTTGAAGCTATATACATAAAACAGTTGAAACCTAACCTGAACAAAATAAACTATGAAATCTCCACAAACATTCTTAAATTCCTATAATCTATAGCAGAAGCCATTGGTTTATACCAATGGCTTCCCATACTTAATACTTCTCGTTTTCACTCTCGCGTGGTCATGTGTGACGTCACGAGCTACGACGCGTTTTTCGTTTCCTTGGCTCGTAAATAAGAGTTTGTCGTTACTTTGAGCTTATACAAACAGCAACGGCGGGCCATTATTGTGGTTTCGTATATGTGTTGTTTGATTTATTAAAATTGACATCTTCGATAATGGCTTATGTAAGCCGAAAGCTTAGATTGGATTCAAACATGTGTCAATATGGTGTTCTCCTTTCGTCTTTCAACGATAATGTGATTAAGCTTATCAGACAATACGAAAGGAACTTACTTAAAATAAATAGACAAAACTTGTCTATATTATTTAATGAAACATGCATTAATATATATATATGTATATATATATATATATATATATATATATGCAGTATACCCTCGCTATATCATGGTTCACTTTTCGCGATCTCAGTGCATCGCGGATTTTTGAAAATACTCAATGTAAATGTTAATATCGCGGTTCTCTTGATACATCTTGGGTTTCAGCGGCCGATCGAAATTTGGCTTCGTCTTCCCAGCTGATTTCATATATACCACACTATTAGCCGATGGATGAGACACGACCAATGAGATCATGCTGTTCCATATCCTGGACTCTGATTGGCTTAGTGACTGCAGCCTCAGTTCCCAGCATCCTAGCTCTCGTCATCCCATACCATCCGGTTTGCTTCCTATTCAAACGTCTGCAATATCATTCAACATCTTTTGTGTTAAATTTTGACATTATTTCAAGCCTTACGATGTGGCCCACACGTTCTGCACCTTCTAAACCTTCTGGCAGGGAATCCAAACGGCAGAGGCAGATTCAGAAAATCCTCGATATTCTGAAGGAAGGAAGAAGCTATGCGACTGTTGGCCTCCATTACGACAGCAATGATCCATCGCTCGATACACCAAGAAGGATATTAAAATGTTTAAAAGGTGTTTTAAGAATGTAGAAAGGATTTATAAGAGTGTTTAAAAGTATACAAACGATTTATAAGAGTGTGTAGCGGCTTTATAAAAGCTTTAGTATATAAAAATATTAAAAATATACATTACAGTACCCTGATAAATCACTTTATCCTATCCTGTTTTCATCTATCGCGGGGGTCTGGAATATAACAGCCGCAATAGTCGAAGTTTTACTGTACATTTGTATTGTTGATTTCCGAGTAGGGAGGAAATGTATATTTATTTTATAAAAATTACAAAATTTTGACACAAAGCCAAACGAGAAGTGGGAAAAGGTTGGTCTTTACTGACTATTCTAGTCCTAGTTAATCACAATCATGACCCATTCTTTCAAAACAATATACACAATCACCACAAGAACTTGTGCATCACCTCCTAATAACTACATGTATCACAATACCACATATTCACAAGGGACTTACAAAACACCTCTTGGTGTCAAGTTTTCTGCTGTTCATAATATATCCTTTTTTTTTTCTTTCTTTCCTATAAAAATATATAAAAATGTTTATGATGCATACAGTGATGGGGGAAATGAACTCAAAAAGAAACTAAAGAATGAAACAAAATATTCATACTAAAACAGATCAGGATATTAGTAGGTCTCGTCCACCCTTCAAAATAATGAAAGTGAGCGCTGTATTCTAATGTTCAACAGAATCAAGCAGCACACCCATTGATGGAGTGGGGAAGGAAAAATTAAACGGTACAGAGGGGAAAACAAAGTCTAACCCACCGGCATGGAAAAAGGGGACAAAAACAAACTGGGGAGGTTGGGAATCTCGATATGGCTCACAACAAAAGGGAACAGGCTGGGGACGACACTTATTGACATTAACTAGGAAAACATAAAACAGTTTAACTTAATCAGGGGAGGGTTCACAGGAAACCACCCTGTTGTGCTCAAGGGGACTTAAAAGAGAAAATATAGCCCCTCTCACGCGAACCAGGCTCGTGATAGGTACCCACCTTTCACTGAAATCTGTCGATATCAAACGCTTTCTATCAGATTTTATCTTCATCCTGAGCTGATGCCCAAATTGGGCTACAGTCTCTCTACAGACCAGATGCTTGCAACGACCCCACAAGAAGGAGGCCAACAAGCGATCGAGCGCCGTCTTTCTGTTCTTGTAGAGAGGAAATAAAAACAACCGATGAAGGATAATCGGAAAGTGGCACACGCCTCCGCTTTACCCTTCACAGACAACCGCCGTCGAAGCCAAGTCTGGATCGCCGCTTCGACCTATTCTTCTTCAGCTGGAGACCGGGCCCGCACCATACTCCAAGAATACGGATGGTTGTGTTTGTCCAACTAAATGGCCCCGGAAGCGCAACCCACTTCCAGGCACCTAAACGCAAGTCGGATGACTTGGCGTGGTTAATTCTGGCCCCTGTTGTGCCGCTCAAGCGCCTTCTGTATTACGTCAATGTCGCTACGGCACGACACGAAAATAGACACGTCATCGGCGTACGCGAATCCCTGGCTCGACTTTCAGGGACGGCGATTTCGTGTAGGGCCGGACTTCACGTCCCGTCCCTTAGCCAGCAATGGAGGGGCTCCAACGCTAAAGTGTAAAGTAACGGCGACAGCGGGCAACACTGACGAACCGATCGAGACAGCGCAAAATCTCTCGACCGCTTCCCGTTCACCTTTACCACAACACTGGAAGAGCGATACAGGAGGCTGACCCACTTGGAAAAGTTTGGCTTCGAATCCGGCGGTCTGCAGGACAGCCGACAGGTCCCGATGGTCGACCCTGTCGAATGCCTTGGACTGATTTAAATTGATTAGCGCGGCTTGCTCGTGGTCTTCTACACCCTCTATGATCGTGCGGACCAGATGCAGGTTGCTTTGAATTGTTCGCCCCCTCACGGTACAAATCTACTCGGATCCCAACAAGCTTGCTACAAATGACTGCAAATGCTCCGTCAGGATCTTGACCCAAATCTTTAACTTTGTGTTTAGCAGAGTTAAGGGATAATAATCATCTAATTTCCGCCCCAAATCATTGCCATTTTTTAACAGCGGGATCACACCCCTGGAAATCCGATAGTGGATGGACTCCTGCCAGAACCAGTTGTTGAACACCACTGTCAAAATCGGGAGAAAGATGTGCGGCAGCCTCAAGTACAATTCGTAGGGCAAACCATTGCTATTGTGATCAGGATCCTTGGTAAACCGACTCTCGAAATGCCGCCGCAACGCCTTGCACATGCCCTTGTTCGACCTCAGAGTATGCCCCTCCGGGTTACTGACCTCGCAAATGAATTGACCGGAACCTTGACGAATCTCCGCCTTGCGCAATTCTGCGCCCATATCCACAGCTTCACTAGACATATTTAATTACCTGACCCTGGTAGTGTTTGCTAGCCTTACGCCCTAGAGCCTGTCTAGCTAGTCCTATCTCTAGGGATTCCACCAGCCTTCACCCGGGACAGACTATCCTCTAGAGTCTTCCCCATCTTAGCATTGTCTAAGGCCAGTCGTTGACTATATTTGGTGGTGAAAGACCTAATCCTATCATTAAGCCTCTCCCACCTCTTAATTCCAATAATCGCCCCCACTAATTCCCGTTGCACTAATCTAGTCAGATGTTGGCGACTGTATCTATCGACAACATATCTATATTTAGAATATTTACATTAAATATTCGTTATTTTTTATATGTTATATTAAATTTGTAACCTGCATGTGATATTACTTTTGTGAAATTTTCTTGATTGTACACCGGCTCTTTTATAAATGCCCTTCGGTTTTAGTTGCCCCCCCCCCCAACTTTCACCTTTTTTCTTTTATTTTCTCTCTCATCTTCTGATTTTTAAGTTTAGATTATATGAAGGAGGCCGGAGCGTACAACGGCCGAAACGTTGTAATAAATATGGCGACAAAGATGAGGACAATAGTCCGAATAATGTAAATAATGTGCATGTGTGTATGTTTATATGTGTACACGCATACATGTATGTATGTACGTGTAAATATAGATATGTTGTGTATGCGCGTATATACGTATGTGTTTTAGGACATAGAAATAGTAGGTCCTTGCTAGATTAAATATTCGTTATTTTTTATATGTTTATATTAAATTTGTAACCTGTATGTGATATTACTTTTGTCAAATTTTCTTGATTGTACAGCGGTACTTTTATAAATGCCCTTCGGTTTTAGTTTCCCCCCATCTTCCCTCTTTTTTCTTTCCTTTTTTCTTTTCTTTTTTCTTTTTTCTCTCTCTCTCTCTCATCTTCTGATTTTTAAGTTTAGATTATATCGTCTTTTATTGCGCGTAATGTCACCCCAAATGTATACACCCATTTCCGGTGTCGGTTTTTAATTTAATTTAGGTCAGAGATTCAGTAATGAATTATGCATCGGAAAAGAATTCATATTTATCTGTATCTCACTCATTTAAACCGTTATTTAACTCCTCTCTTTAAAAGTTCTCTCTCTTAAATTTTAATCCCCACCTTCACCTTTAGGCCTTCCTGTTCTTCTCTCGTCTGTTACCCCTCTCTGGAGCTTTCATTTACTTCTCACATTCGTCCCCCACTCTCATACATACATTCTCAATAAATTTTAATTTTATTCCCGGGGTTATATTTTCGGTTTCTTTTTTAATTTGTAGGTCTGCTGAATTGGATCGTAATTACGATTCCAATGTAATAAATTATAACCATGGAATATTAGTGTTTAAGCCTTTTTATTATATATATATATATATATATATATATATATATATATATATATATATATATATATATATATATATATATATATTATGCAGTGTTACATTAGAACATGCACATATCCACTACAAAATTGTGCATTGTTGCTTCAACGTCAAAAAAGGGAAAAAGCTTTTTTTAGACGTCTCATCAGTAACACCGTGATCCCCCACCTGATGAGACGTTTAAAAAAAGGTTTTCCCTTTTTTTGACGTTAAAAACAAAAATGTACAATTTTCTAGTGGATATGTGCATGTTCTAATGTAACACTGCATGAGATAAATAAATATTTACGGCTCTACTTTTTGTATTGAGCACTGTTTTTAAATTCATTTTTGAAAGCTGTAATCTTACTTTTCGTTCTACTACACTTTGATATATATATATAACACAAATACACATCAAGTGCTCCAGACCAGGTGCAATCTTCAGCTGAGCGCCGTGCTTCAGCAAGGTTTCGGCCCATTAAGCTCAGTACCTTTCCCCACGGTGGGCCCGCAACAGCTGGATGATGTTACGTTGCAACCGGTCTATGTTAATTACGTGCGACTCGATAAGAATTTTTGGGTAATCCATACACTTCCTTCCACCGCTTTTTCACCACAAGTCTTTATCACCTTCTCCGGCTTTGGGATCCCAGCACACTTGAGGAATCTCTTTAAAGAGTCAGCAGGAAATCCTCTACAGCCAACCTCAAATGGCACCAGTGCAGCTGTATCCTCTCTTACGGACTTCAGCCACCAGTTCCTCATACCGAAGCAACTTTCTTTCATGCGCCTCCTCAAACCCTTCTTCCCATGCTACTGTCAGTTCGCCAAGCAACAGATGTTGCTTCTCGAAATCAATTAAGACCAGATCTGGTCTCAGACCAGACACAACAATCTCCACTGGCAGTGTAGCATCCACCAGCACTCTCCACTTCCTTGAGTTTTCCGACCTGGTCTTCTGCCTTGTGACAGTCGCACCTTGCTTCAGGAAGGTTACCCTTCGCAGGTCCAACGAGGGTATGCTAGCACTTCTTACAGCCGCTACCACAACCTCCAGCATCAGGTTATGTCTGAAGGTGTACCAGCCATCTTGAAGCGACCTCGGACAGTCTGTCAGCATGTGGCGCAGGTTTCCATAAGCACCACACAACCGGCAGGAGGATGACTCCTGCACTCCCCATCTCTTCAAATTTGCCGGTGATGCTGCCACGTCATATATATATATATATATATATATATATATATATATATATATATATATATATATATATATAAATGCTCTGAAACAGTATTAAATAACATTTGCCGGCCTGAATGTCGGTGGACGAATATTTTTTATGAAAATTTCTCGGACATTCAGGCCGGTAAATGTTATTTAATACTGTTTTAGAGCATTTACTTAAAATACTTGTATCTATAAAAAGAATGTTAAACATAAAAATGTCTTTAAATATATATATATATATATATATATATATATATATATATATATATATATATATATATATATATATATATAGCATGATGAGAGGCCACGTATACTTTCTTGATGTGTATATAATATCTGGATAAAATAAATGAAACAAAATTGGGTGTTTTTTTATGAAAGTATTTATTTCTGTGTTTTTGTATATATTTAATATTTCAGACCATCTCGGTCCTTCCTCAGAAATCAAATGAGATACTGTGTTTGTGTGTTTGTTTACAGCGTTTGTCGTGAGGCGTGGATGTCACGTGATGTGGAATGCGACTGTGTTTGAATTTTTGTCGGAAGACTTTTGATAGTGTCTCAAATGTTGTTTAAAAAGGTTTTTTGACCATATCTAAAGAAATATTTTTAACTGTTGAAATATTTATGTAGATTTAAAATATCTACGTGTTTGTTTAACCCTAGTTTATATGTGTCTAATTTTAGAATCCAGTATTTCTCTTTTCTTCTTCGTATGTATGTTGTACTCAAATTACTGTGTTTGTCTGTTTGTTTTGAGACTCGGACGTCACGTGATGTGGAATGCGATTGTGTTTGAATCTTTAACGGGCAACTGAGCATAGTGTTTTGGTTGTAGTTTAAAAAGGTTTTTTCACCATATCTAAAGAAATTTTTTGAAATATTTATACAGATTTAGAATACCCAAGTCTTTGTTTAACCCTAGTTTATATGTGTTTAATTTTAAAATCCAGTATTTCTCTTTTTTTCTTCGTATGTATGTTGTGCTAAAATCTGAGTCTATCAATATACATTTGCAATTATCTGTCGAGTGTCGTGGTCGATTAAAGTGTTCCGCTACTGGGGAATATGGATTATTTTGTCGTATGTCTTGTTTATGGTTGTTGAAACGAAGCCTAAAGTTAGTTCCAGATTCGTCAATATATCTACTATTAGGACATATTGTGCAGAATAGGTAGTAAATTATATTATTGCTATCACAAGTGAGGCGGGGTGGATGTATTGTGATTTTGGAGTTGGGTGCGAGAAATTCACTGTCTGTTATTATGTGTTTGCAAATTAGACAACGAGTTTTGTTACATTTATAATTTCCTGTTTGGTTTGTATTATTTAGATATTTGGTGGAGGTGAGGATAGCTGATAAGTTAGGTGTTTGTTTTTTTGCGTTGATGGGTGGTTTGGCGAAAATGTGTTTGATATTTTTGTTTAATATATTAAATATATACAAAAACACAGAAATAAATACTTTCATAAAAAAAACACCCAATTTTGTTTCATTTATTTTATCCAGATATTATATATATAGATATATATATATTCTTGTAAATCATTGAACGAGTGAAGACTGTGGGTCTTTACAAAGATCAACCGTCTTTGGTTGGTTTTATTTAGCGGCATATAAACTTCTATAGCTTTATTTAATGTCGAAATCTAAATATTTCGTCCGTATTTTTTTTTTATGTACAAGTCTTACTAATTAACCTGTAGTTGTAGGGAGAAGATGCACATTCATACCTTTCCCTATGTTATTTGCGCGTAAGGGAATTTAACGAATTTTACTAGAAGAGCTTTAAGATCTATATCCTATTGAAAATTCCATACGGATTACCAATAATTTTATTATTAATATATATATATATATATATATATATATATATATATATATATATATATATATATATTATAAATTAACTGATTTAAAATATGTTTTTTTTCGCTACACAGTAATAACCATGTTTCAAAAATGGAAGCTAAAAGCTTCGAATTTAATTTTGTTATTAAATTAAAGGCATTAGTTCCATTTCCTCGTCAAGCGAATTTTGGAGTAACTTATTTTTTTTTAAATTTACAGTTTTAAAGGCACGGCAAAGATTCATAAATGAGTGTTTCAAAGGATACAGAGAAATCCACTCATCTAGACAAGGTGTGGTAGCGTGTTCAATTTCAATTTTTGTTGTATCAGTTAATAGTTACATTCGAAAGCAGGGTTATTTTTTAGGGATGGGTAGGGATGTATTGTTCAACAAATTCTGACATCCGCTAAATACATGTCGTCTGGGTTTTTTATAAAAAATTTTTATTGTTAACGGAAAAAATTTCTTACGGCATTTTTTCTATTTGTATACTTAAAGATTTTTTGGGATGTTTAGGCTAGAATATGTTTTATTTAAAGACAATTCTAAAAAATTTGCACTTTTAATTTTTAATAGACTATATTTCTTTTTAAAACCAAGTAAATGTATTAGAATTACTTACAGTATGTAAAATTATTTTTTCATACCGAGTATAAGTATGTATATTACCAGGTTACATCTATATATATATATATATATATATATATATATATATATATATATATATATATATATATATATATATATTATTTAAGTAAAAGTTATGACAATGACGGCAAAGATAGCTAAATTATTTCACTGATTCAGTAAATTTTTATTTTTTATAAACTTAGTAATATAATTTTCTCATGTATGTACAAAGGACATGAGTCATTTAATGACCTACATATTCTAACTTTTCATATTAATTTCATTTAACTTTAGGTGTTTTATTGGATTCTTTTAAGTGTTTGAAGTACTTTGAGAGAGGTGTTAAGGTTAGAATACGTTTTATTTAACCACAATTTTAAAAGAAGTTTAGGTTAGAATCCGTTTTATTTAATTACAATCTTAAAACCAATTTTAAAATAGTTTTACTGTTAAATTTAATCGACTATATTTTTTTATAAAACAAGTAGATGTAATAGAATTACTTACAGTATTTAAAATTATTTTTTCACATCAAATATAAGGATATATTACCAGGTCTAATTTTTAAAAATTTAATTTTTAAATATTGTTTAAAGAAAATTTTTGACAATGACGGCACAAAATAGCTATTTCATTTCTCTGATTCAGTAGATTTTTATTTTTTACAAACTTAGTAATATATAGTTTCTCATGTATGCACAAAGGACATGGGTCATTTAATGACCTACATATTCTAGCTTTTCTTATTAACTTCCATTTTACTGTAGGTGTTTTATTGGATTCTTTTAGGTGCCATAAGTACTTTGAGAGTGATGTTTCATTTTTATATTTATTTATCCTAAACGAACTTTGATGTTGGTTGAACCTTTTTTTAAACTCATGTCTAGTGCAACCTATATATATATATATTTATGTTTTCAGGATTTTCAATTTTATTATTAATATATATATATATATATATATATATATATATATATATATGTATATATATATATATATATATATATATGTATATATATATATATATATATATATGTATATATATATGTATATATATATATATGTATAATATATATAGTATATATAAAAATATATATAATATATATGATATAATATGTATATAATATATATATCTTTAATTACACACACTCTCTCTCTCACACACACACACACACATATATATATATACATATAGATATATGTATGTAGTAATAATAAAATTTTCAAGAGGATATAGATCCGTTGAGAGCTCTACGTCAAAAACAGAACAATAATTATTATATAATGAAAGCTGCAACCGTTCATATAAAATCCATTTTTTCATTCTTTTCAGTTATTTAAATTACGTCCGTGTTCTTTTCATTTACGCTCGTCTTGTGAAAATGCCGTTTTTGATTTCTTTTCTTTTCTTTTTTTTTTCGTGAAGACGTCAACTTATCCTGTGTAAAATAACGAGAACACTCATTAACTTTCGTCACCAATGGCAGGTGTTTTCAAGTTTCAATTTTCATTGAAAAAAAAAAGAAAGAAAGAAAAGTGGCAAAGACATACCCGAGGCTGTTATCCCGCTTATAAACTGAGGCGCACACTTCACGGCTAAGTGTCATATGCAATTTGACAAGAAAGCTTACATAGGGTGACCCAATTCTATCAAGAACGCGTCTAGGAATTATTTAATATCGCCCGTCAACGTGTTAATTAAACTAGGAAGATTATGTCGTAAAGTAATTCTAAAACTATGTCATAAAACAAAATCTAAATGCTCAATTCTCTGTAACAACTGATATCGGGTCATTTTTTTCATAGGCAAAAAAAAAACAGTTTTCCACACATATTTTATTACTTATCAAACATTTTGGTGTGTGTCATTAAACACACACAATCTCTCTCTCTCTAACTATCTCTCTTTCTCTCCCTCTCTCTCCAAATATATATATATATATATATATATATATATATATATATATATATATATATATATATATATATATATATTGTGTGGTGTATTTAGGCAGCATTTTTTCATTCATACATGTTTCATTAAATAATATAGACAGGTGTTGTCTATTTATTTTATGTAAGTTCTTTTCATATCGTCTGATAAGCTTAATAACATTGTCATTAAACGAAGAAAGAAAATCACAATATTGATACATGTTTTTTAATCCAATCTAAGCTTTCGGCTTGCATAAGGCATTATCAAAGATGACAATTAGAGTACAATATATTAAGCAATACACGGACAAAACAGTGATGATAGTCTGTTTCTGTTTACATAGATGATTTCCAAGCAACGATAAACACGTGCATATATATATATATATATATATATATATATATATATATATATATATATATATATATATATCACAAAAGATTTAACATTGACAAGCCCCAAGGAGATTTTCCCGGAGGGCGAAATAACTATCAAAATGAGGTACAAGTGAGTTTTATTTTCATTTAATCATATATATATATATATATATATATATATATATATATATATATATATATATATATATATATATATATATATATATATATATATACGTCTGGGCGCTTATGTATTATAACCTGAGTGTGTTTGGATTGTTTTACGTGAGAGGTGGTCATCATAGTTGAAGTAAAATGTATACATTTTTGTCTGGAGCTATCAACATCCTTTTTAACGTAATTTCAATGAAAAAATATATTAAATAACATATGTATTTTTTATTTTCTCCTCAGTAATTCTACAATTTTAAACTTAATAGAGATTAGATTTAGAGTTCTAAATAGGTAATTTTTTACTTTTAATTTTAACTTCAAATTTTATAAAGCTTTTAGTATCTATCATAACCTTGCACTCGTTTTCAAATTTTTTGAATTCTCATATGCTTGTATTTTGATTGGTCATTCTATCTTATGTAACAGCATTTACCCCTAGCGAAGGATCATTAATTAATTTGAACCTTTTAAAACAATTTATTCTACATTCAACATCATCACTTGATAAGACACCAGAAGTGTTAAAACAAAATGACTATTTTTGTAGTGATTTTATAACATATTTATGTTTAATATTTAAATAAATAATTATATATATATATATATATATATATATATATATATATATATATATGAAATCTAATTTATGTCTATTTGATTTTTTTCAATTTAATTAGGTGTGTGGGTTGTGTGTATGTTTGCAGTGTTATAGAAATGTTTTAGTTTCCGAACACAGTCAGCACATTGTGGCCGTATTCGTATTATTAAGTGTTGGCTTTTTCTTTTTTTATTATTAAGGCTTCCATTATTTTTTTTTACATGTGGATGAGGTTATTATGTTTGTCTTTTCTACCAGTATGTTTCGGATGGAGTCTGGTAAGTTTGTGTGTGTGTTTAAATGGGTTCTAATAGACCTATGGTCAGATAAATGTAACGTAAGGCGTCTGGATAGGCATGTAGTCGTGTGACCGAAGTAATTATTTATGAATTCGGTTTGATCAGGAACACAGCCAATTATATTGAAAAAAAAATGAAATCATCCTTGATAATAATTAAATGTATAGACGAAAGCGCTCGCAATTATAGAACATTTCGAAAGTTTCTACACCCTTTGTGTCCAAAAAAGAAAACATTTGTTGGAACACAAGAAAGATTAAATAAAAAGCTTAATCGTAGTACCTTGTCTTATATATATGAACATAAACACAATATCTTGACCGTGTTTTGAAAATGAAAACATTATATAAATACATACATACAACAAACTATTTCTTGTTAACAGTTAATATAATTCAACCTTGAAAATGGCTAAATGTATAGCCGAAAGCGCTTGGATAAAAAGAACAATTGGACAGTTTTCATATAATTTATCATCTGAAAAGAAAGAAATTATAAACATCGCATGAGAAATTGTATAAAAACTAAATCAAAGCACGATATCAGTCGATTTTAATGAAATGTGCACGAAAGAAGGATTGCTGCCTAAATACACATATATATATATCATAAAAAGGCTTAAACACTAATATTCCATGGTGATAATTTATTCCATTGGAATCGTCCTACAAATTGAAAAAGAAAAGAGAAAGGCAAAATGGAATCTATCTATCTATCTATCTATCTATCTATCTATCTATCTATCTATCTATCTATCTATCTATCTATCTCAGTCCTTTTCATATCTATCTATCTATCTATCTATCTATCTATCTATCTATCTCAGTCCTTTTCATATCTATCTATCTATCTATCTATCTATCTATCTATCTATCTATCTCAGTCCTTTTCATATCTATCTATCTATCTATCTATCTATCTATCTATCTCAGTCCTTTTTCTATCTATCTATCTATCTATCTATCTATCTATCTATCTATCTATCTATCTATCTATCTATCTATCTATCTAGCTCAGTCCTTTCCATATCTATCTATCTATCTATCTATCTATCTATCTATCTATCTATCTCAGTCCTTTTTATATCTATCTATCTATCTATCTATCTATCTATCTATCTATCTTTCTATCTATCTATCTAGCTCAGTCCTTTCCATATCTATCTATCTATCTATCTATCTATCTATCTATCTATCTATCTATCTATCTATCTATCTCAGTCCTTTTTATATCTATCTATCTATCTATCTATCTATCTATCTATCTATCTATCTATCTATCTATCTATCTATCTATCTCAGTCCTTTTTATATCTATCTATCTATCTATCTATCTATCTATCTATCTATCTATCTATCTATCTATCTATCTATCTCAGTCCTTTTCATATCTATCTATCTATCTATCTATCTATCTATCTATCTATCTCAGTCCTTTTCATATCTATCTATCTATCTATCTATCTATCTATCTCAGTCCTTTTTCTATCTATCTATCTATCTATCTATCTATCTATCTATCTATCTATCTAGCTCAGTCCTTTCCATATCTATCTATCTATCTATCTATCTATCTATCTATCTATCTATCTATCTATCTATCTATCTATCTATCTCAGTCCTTTTTATATCTATCTATCTATCTATCTATCTATCTATCTATCTATCTATCTATCTATCTATCTATCTATCTTTCTATCTATCTATCTAGCTCAGTCCTTTCCATATCTATCTATCTATCTATCTATCTATCTCAGTCCTTTTTATATCTATCTATCTATCTATCTATCTATCTATCTATCTATCTATCTATCTATCTCAGTCCTTTTCATATCTATCTATCTATCTATCTATCTATCTATCTATCTCAGTCCTTTTTCTATCTATCTATCTATCTCTCTATCTATCTATCTAGCTCAGTCCTTTCCATATCTATCTATCTATCTATCTATCTATCTATCTCAGTCCTTTTTATATCTATCTATCTATCTATCTATCTATCTATCTATCTATCTATCTATCTATCTATCTATCTATCTATCTTTCTATCTATCTATCTAGCTCAGTCCTTTCCATATCTATCTATCTATCTATCTATCTATCTATCTATCTATCTATCTATCTATCTATCTATCTCAGTCCTTTTTATATCTATCTATCTATCTATCTATCTATCTATCTATCTATCTATCTATCTATCTATCTATCTATCTATCATTACAAGGCATGACAGTCTGTGCAAACCACCATGCAAGGTATCTTTGTAGATGGACACAGGAGAGGCCGCCAACTCCAAAAACTGGCTGGACAATGTCAAACAGCGGACAGGCATGACCTGTACCAGAATTGCTGATGACTGCCGTTGATAGACCGTTGTGGAAAAAGGTTAGTGTGGCTTCTGCATTCGAACCCTAACCCTTCGATTACAAAAGTCAAGGGGATGATGATGAAGATGATGATACGTACCAGCAAAGAAAAGCTATACCTTAAGGTTTAGAATGAAAAATCTTTCTTGAAGATTGAATGAAAATCTTTCATTCTAGCTTTAATTTCAAACTAAAAGATTACATTTAAGATTTCCAATAAGCACATTACTCTGCCGCATTTCAAACCTAATTTAAACATGATAGCAATGAGTTTTTATTATCAGTGAAATCGATTTTGTATTAACACAGACTAATCCCCCCCCCACTTTACCCGGACTCTGTCCTTGAACTTAACGCTGCCCTAATTTTCAACAACGACCTTCGGGGTGGGGCATCCGTTGTTAACTCACTACTGATGACACAACGATTAACTCCAGTCTTAATTGTAAATCTGATCGGCGCGACAAGAGGTCCAACTGGCAATCAGTCAGTCCATGTGCCAACGCGTGATACACGCTTAGGCGATCGTGTATCAAAAGATACATGACTGACGAGGCAGATTTGTCCTGCAGTAGGTTGCCATTTCTTTCTGTGGTAGATCAGTCGCAATCCAAGACTATAGAACTCGGTCTGTCCTGCTATTTAACCCATATCTGGGGGAGAGAGAAGAAGAGGAGAATTCGTACCTTTTCCAAGAGTATTATCACATAAGTGAATGTAATGGATTCGACTGGAATACGATCTTGATTCGCTGATCTCAAAAACGACCTTCATTCTTGTTATTGGACCTTACCTATAACGACAGAGGGAACTCTTCCTGGCACTATAAAGACTGCGCCTCTCAGGAGAGACATAGAACGAAGTGGAACGAGTCAAGACGGAACGAGTCGAGCCGATAGTAGTTCACTCCAAACCAGACTGACAGTCATACTAACACCTTCAACATCTTGTATTATTATTCTGTGTAATATATCTTTGTTATTTCTACTCTTGTGTTCGTGTTGTTCTTCCTTGCTCCTAACCTTGGACCATAACAATTCTTTTGTTAACTGGAGTAAGGAATCGCTTGTTAATTTGAACACCTCCAGAAGGAAACTGTTGTGTTTAGAAACCCTTTCCTGCTGACAAGAAGTGGAAAGATTATATTGGATCAATTGCTAGATCTGCTCCTAGGAAAATTAGTTATCTGTAATTGTTCTTTTCTTTCTACATAACTAATTCTGACGATATTCGACTGACTGCTTCCATATTTTGTCTTACCAAAATCTATCTTACATATGTGTAAACCTAACATTCGTCCTTTCTTTGAATATTGCTACCCCGTTTGAACTGGTTCTTCTGCTATATATTTAGAGATTCATGATAAAATCCAAAGAAGAATCAGCAATGTTATTGGGCCTGACCTGGTATCTCGGCTTCAGCCACTTTCTCACCGCCGTAATGTAGCTTTCCTGTGAATTTTCTACAAATACTTTCATCGTAATTATTCCGATGAACTATCTTCTATAGTACCTAGAATTTAAGTATTTAAGCGCAGTACTCGATTGGCGGCAAGGTCTCATCAATTTACACTTGAATTGGCTAGATGTAACCGTAAGTTCTATGTTAACAGTTTCTTCTATCGCACTTCTCGCTTGTGGAAACTTCTTGCTTTAATACTCAACAATTCAAGTGTAATGTGAATCGTTATCTTCTGTCTTTTTAATTCTTGTTCTTTTAGTAGAGGTTAGTAATTGTGATGACATTCGATTTACTGTTTCTCTACTTTACAAATAAATGGATTTTAAAAAAATAAATGGATTTAACATATATTTATATACAGAATGATATGACCCCCAGGCGAATGACACGTTTCTCCTTTTCGGGTAATGTTTCCCGCTGACATGAAGTGGAAAGATTGAAACAATTGCTAGGTCTGATTCTATGAAAGATGGTTATCTGTGCCTGGCTAGAAAATTTCTCCCGCTAGAATCTATCTGGCATATTTACAAGTCTACCATTCGTCCATGCTTTGAATAGGTCGGCATCATTATTATTACTTTATCCAGTAAACTCAACAGAAACTGAAATCTCAGGTTTAAAATGAATAATCATTCTTGAAGCTTTTATTTTAGTTTTCATTTCAAGCTAAGGGATTAAATTTAATATTTCAAATAATCAAAATACTTTGCTGTATTTCATATTGAATTTGGAATTAATTTTTCTGATTATCAGTAAAATCTATCAAATCGCCCATATTGACAAATCTATCAACACAACGTAATTCTCTTTAGTATTTGTCTATATTTCTGAGATGAGGTATTATGTACACTATTTTCATTGTTCGGACTATTGTCCTCATCTTTGTTGCCATATTTATCACAACGTTTCGGCCGTTGTACGTTCCAGCCTTCTTCAGTATCTGTCTATATTTCTGAGATGAGGTATTATGTACACTATTTTCATTGTTCGGACTATTGTCCTCATCTTTGTTGCCATATTTTTCACAACGTTTCGGCCGTTGTACGTTCCAGCCTTCCTCGGTATCTGTCTATATTTCTGAGATGAGGTATTATGTACACTATTTTCATTGTTCGGACTATTGTCCTCATCTTTGTTGCCATATTTATCACAACGTTTCGGCCGTTGTACGCTCCGGCCTTCTTCAGTATCTGTCTATATTTCTGAGATGAGGTATTATGTACACTATTTTCATTGTTCGGACTATTGTCCTCATCTTTGTTGCCATATTTATCACAACGTTTCGGCCGTTGTACGCTCCGGCCTTCTTCAGTATCTGTCTATATTTCTGAGATGAGGTATTATGTACACTATTTTCATTGTTCGGACTATTGTCCTCATCTTTGTTGCCATATTTATCACAACGTTTCGGCCGTTGTACGCTCCAGCCTTCCTCAGTATCTGTCTATATTTCTGAGATGAGGTATTATGTACACTATTTTCATTGTTCGGACTATTGTCCTCATCTTTGTTGCCATATTTATCACAACGTTTCGGCCGTTGTACGTTCCAGCCTTCCTCAGTATCTGTCTAAATTTCTGAGATGAGGTATTATGTACACTATTTTCATTGTTCGGACTATTGTCCTCATCTTTGTTGCCATATTTATCACAACGTTTCGGCCGTTGTACGTTCCAGCTTTCTTCAGTATCTGTCTATATTTCTGAGATGAGGTATTATGTACACTATTTTCATTGTTCGGACTATTGTCCTCATCTTTGTTGCCATATTTATCACAACGTTTCGGCCGTTGTACGCTCCGGCCTTCTTCGGTATCTGTCTATATATTTCTGAGATGAGGTATTATGTACACTATTTTCATTGTTCGGACTATTGCCCTCATCTTTGTTGCCATATTTATCACAACGTTTCGGCCGTTGTACGCTCCGGCTTTCTTCAGGTAGTTGGAATGTTGAACTGAACCATTATTTCGCTCTCTGGGTAGACTCTTCTTGTTCCACGTGCCATGCCTAATGGATGTTTGTTATCAGTTATCTCCTGTTAATTCACCTCTTCAAGTTTTCCACCGCCTTGACCAAGTATTGAACTCATACTCTTTGGGTCCTGTCACTGAATCTAACCAACGCCTTTATTCATTGTGCTATGTGTCCTTAAGTACACATGGCACAGTTCAATACCTGGTTAAGGCAGTGGAGAACTTGGAGAGGTGAATTAACAGGAGATAACTCATAATTGACATCCATTAGACATGACACGTGGAACTAGAACAGTCTACCCCAGCGAGCGGAATAAAGGGTTCAGTTCGACATTCCAACTACCTGAAGAAGGCCGGAGCGTACAACGGCCGAAACGTTGCGATAAATATGGCAACAAAGATGAGAACGATAGTCCGAACAATGTAAATAGTGTAATTATCTTTATTAAAAAAAAATTTCAGATACAAAAAATCTATCTATCTATCTATCTATCTATCTATCTATCTATCTATCTATCTATCTGTTATGGGTCCTTACCTATAACTACAGAAAGAACTCTTCCTAATGTATACTACACCTCTCAAGAGAGAGGGACGAATCGAGTCGAGTCGATAGTAGCTCACTCCAAACCAGACTGACAGTCATACTAACACCTTCCACATCTTGTATTTTATTCCTTGTAATATATCTTCGTTATTTCTACTCTTGTGTTCGTGTTGTTCTTCTTTGGTCGTAACCTTGGACCATAACAGATACAATGAATAGAGTTCTGAACTTTCTTTTTTTTTTACAGTAAGGTTCAACCCGTACAAGGGTCACTCGGGATTTGGTTGTTAAGAAGCTACTTATACATATATGGGGGAGAGGGTTAGGGTTAACTCTAGACATGGACAAGTTAAGATTGTATTGATCGGGAAAACATTCTCTTGGGAGTCGGTTCCGCAGAGGAGTGGTTCGTCGGTAGAAGCTGTTCGAGTGGAATTTCTTCTTACCAATGGAATACGGTGGGTGATTTGATACAATGTCACTGGCATCGCGGGTACTATCTGTGAAGTTTAGAACTGGCGGAAGCAAGGAATATTGTTCGTTCGAGCACTTTGCATGTCAGTAACAATAGAGCAGCCTGAGGTTTACCACATACCGCCTGTAAGAGAGAGAGGCTGGAGGGTGGGTATTAATTCGTCACCCACAAAGACTCGGTGACGTTTTTGGAGTCTGGAAAGTAAGAACTGGGCAGCCCCCGCCCAAATATACCAACAGTACTCCATTTTCGATTTGATTTGGTTCATATAAAGATAGAGAAGAGCAGGAGGAATCAAGTACTTGCTGGAGCAGTACAGGTTCTTATGTTCGAGTTCCACTTGAGGACAGGCCTTTTAGTGGTTCACACTCAGTGCCTCTCTTAAATGTTCGCTCCCAGTGCCTATCTTAAGGGTTCACCTCCAGTGCCTCTCTTAAGTGTTCGCTCCCAGTGCCTATCTTAAGGGTTCACCCCCAGCGCCTCTCTTAAGTGTTCGCTCCCAGTTCCTATCTTAAGGGTTCCCCCCGGGGCCTCTCTTAAGAGTTCATCCTCAATGTCTATCTTAAGTGTTCACCCTCAGCGCTTCTCTTAAGGGTTCGACCCCAGTGTCTCTCTTAAGGGTTCGCCCTCAGTGACTCTCTTAATGGTTCACCCCACGGACCCTTAAGTGTTTTCTCTAAATGCCTCCCAGAGGTACGACATCAGCGCTTCTCTTAAGGGTTCGACCTCAGTGTCTCTCTTAAGAATTCGCCCCCAGTGCCTCTATTAAGGGTTCGCCATCACTGTCTCTCATGAGGGTTTTTCTCCCAGAGCTTCTCGTAAAGGTTCGCGATCAGTGCCTATCTTAAAGTTTCACCCTAAGTGCCTCTTGTTATATTTATTCTTCATTATTCGATGGGAAGCGTAGCAACTATAACTGTGGTTATTTAATACCACCATTTCGAGTTAATTGGTACTAAAGGGCATACTTTAACAAATGTTCCTGAAAAAAATTTATTGATTTAAAAGCTATTTTTAGCATTTTAATAAAACATATACATTCCATTTTTCTTACGGTTATATGTTACCATTTCACCTGTAGAATGATGAGGCTTTGTCGCCAATCTAGTACTGCCCTTAAATTCATAAAGTCGGGGTTCCAAAGAGGAAGGGTCATCAGAACAGCTACTTTAAGGTATATATAGAAAAATCAAAGGAAAGCTACATTACGGAGATATAGGAAGATGAGTGAGGCTGAGATGCCAGGTCAGGACCAACAACATTGCAGATTCTTCTTTGTGATTAGGAGAGAGAGAGCGAGCGAGCGAAAAAACACAATTTATTAAGACCTACAAAGGGCAGGATAATGTGGAGAGCCATGATCACCAACATTCTGAAGGGACACAGAACAGAGGTTAGGAGAGATAACAAAACTACAATTTTTATCCATAGACACAAAAGGTAGGAAATGGTGGAGAACCATGATCGCCAACGTCCTGAAGGGACAGTACTCATAGAAGAAGAAGAAGAAGAAGAAGAAGAAGAAGAAGAAGAAGAAGAAGAAGAAGAAGAAGAAGAAGATTGGCAGAAGAGAGATTAAGAGAGATAAAAAAGACAAAGTTTATTCAGTAGTGGAACAAGTGGATGAATTAAGAAGACAGAAGATAACGATTAACATTTCATTCAAAATCTCGAAGATCAAAGTTGACTGGGAAGCAAGAATTGCGGAAGAAGAAACTCTTAGCATAGAACTTACGGTTGCATCTAGCATCTAATGATGCGATCTTACCGCCAACTTATTACTTTTCATAAACTTCCTCAGAACAATTACCATAAAATATTTCTAGAAAAGGCACACAGATACTACGTTACAGCGATGGGAAAGTCATTAAAGCCGAGGTGCCAGGACCGGACCGATAATATTGCAGATTCTTCTTTGTATTTTATCAAGAATCTCTAAATATATAGCAGGAGCACCAGAACAGATGTGGCAGCAATATTTGATGCATGGTTTTGTCTCGTCCGACACGGTGAACCAACTTTCTTAGTTGCAGACCTAGCAGTTGATTCAACATTACACTACATTTTGTAACGAATGACAGGTATGAAATATCTACACAAACTTTATAAGATGGAATACGTTAAAAGTAGTTCAATGTTTAAATTCGTTTATTTTAAAATATTTTTAAGCATCTCACACCATGCAAGTTGGGAATGCCACTAGCATTCAAGGGGGTTACAGAGAGTGAGAGCAAGATGAAAGAGGGGTGCTTGGGGAAAGGATATAGAGAAGGACGGTGATCAAGATCAAGGCATCAGAAGATGTCGTTTGACATTATATTTGAATATTTGAAGATTATAGCTATCAGGAAAGCAAGTAAGAGGAAGGGAGTTTCACTGTCGGGAAGTGCGGGAGAAGAATCTGTTGGAGTAGAAGAGGCGGTTACATTTAACCGTTTTGACAATGAGAGGATGGGATCGATATGCCAGCATGCAGTCGGGGCACCAGTGAAAGTAGCCCGTCAGTGCAGTTGCCATGAAAATATTTGTAGAAAAGACAGAGGGAAGCCACATTAAATCTGTAAGAAAGTGACTGCAGATGAGATGCCAGGTCAGGACCTATCACATTGCATATCCATCTCTGGATTTTGTCGAGGTCCTCGTGATATCTATGTTAACGTTTTGAAGAGCATTATCAAAACATTAGCGCTGAATGTGAGAAACGGTCTCATCGTTTTACAATTGAAGTGGTTACATTTAACCGAAAGTTCTATGTTAGCAGTTTCTTCTTTTGAACTTTTCGCTTCTGGAACTCCCTTACTTCTTCTTGCTTTGCAGTCTTCTTAATTCTTGTTCTTTTATCCTTCTCTCTCCTTAATACTATTTCTCTTTCTCATATTCCCTCACGTTCAGTAACCCCCGTTGCGTCTTAGTGGCTTTATTGCCTTGGTTTGGTTGAAATTATAAAAGACAAAACAACATCTGAAAAATCTAAGGACAATGTCATGACTCTGCTACTTAAAAATGCTATAGATAATTAGAAAAAAAATAATATTTAATAAAATTAAAAAATCATCAACATGTGTACATGGGGAAATTATTGCGTCGTAAATAGAAAAGGTTTACACATATAGAAAGTAAGAAATAGTTAACGTTGGAGAATAATATGACACACAGTTAAGAACACAGACTAATGTAATAAACTGTTAATCGTTATTTGCCCGAGTCCTCCCCACAAGGCCCGAGACTCTGTGCGTAGTCACAGGGTCTTATGAGTTCTTCTCCGCTTGAAAGTAGAGAGTCGACAAGCAGAGTCAACAATAATCGTTAACTGCTTGATATTTACCACAAGGCGGGATGTGGCACAAAGCCGGGCTTTAACGTGGGGCTTTCCGAGAGCGTACGCTCGGGCAAAAATTCCCCGTAGAGCCAGCATACACGGGGTCGGGCAGCTATCTACCTCCCCAGGCGAGACTCTGTCCGTATTCATAGCTTCGTATGGATTCCTCTCCGCCCGAAGGCAGAGAGTCGACAACCGTAATCGTTAATTACTTGATATTTACCAGCCTCCTCGGGAGGCAGGATGTGACACAAGGTCAATTTTAATGTGGCGGCGAACCAAGCCCGTTGGCTCGAGCAAAAAGTTTCCTGCAGAGACCGTCTAGACGGGGTCGTGTAACCGTCTACCTCCCAAAACCAGCCTCGTCCGGGTTCCCCCATGCCCGGAGGCAGAGAGTTCTCCAAGTTGATTAAACTGTAATCGTTAATTGCATGGTATTTAACAGCCTCCTCGCGAGGCAGATTGCGGCAAAAGGACATTTTAATGTGGGACGATCCGAGCCGATAGGCTCGGGCAAAAATTGCCCGTAGACCCCGTGTGCATAGGGTCGAGTAGCTGTCTACCTCCCGAGACGAGACTGCCCTTCAACATAGCCTCGTATGGATTCCTCTTCACCGGGAGGCAGAGTGTTCGACATGTTCATTTAACTGTAAGCGTTAACTGCTCTTCCTTAGTAAGAGTGTGTGGTCTTTAAATAGTTGGTAGTTGTAGTAGAAACGACAAAACTGGGGTCACACGTCCAATCTTCACTTCTCGCCAGCTAAAACGTATGTTCGTCCCACGTTTCGATAGACACCGGTAAATATACAGCTCTCTCTATCGGTAGGTTGAAGCTAGCGTCCAGCTTCCAGACAAAAATAAACAGAGTTGTAACTTAATACGAAACTCTATAATAGTGCACGTCACCACGGTCCCGACCGCACTGCCAGCCAATGTCCCAGACCGTTTTTATTGGCCGAAAATACGGCCAACGCACCAATCATTGCCGTTGGCCTCGCTCTCGATCAGAGTCCCCAGCTCGTCCAATCAGCATGCAGACCGCCACTAGACAAATCGTGCCAAACAGCATAAAATAACAAATGTCGGAGAATGTACTTTTCTTTTACAAAACAGCAGCCCGACAAGCAAAACATCTTGGGCGCTTTCACTCCGGTAAGTGCGAATATTTATCGTCACAATAGTCTTACACTAGTCCATCTTGTGAGGGATGTTCAGCTACTCTGCAGCAAAAATTAAAATTTGGCTGGAAACAAAAATAGAGATTTGTCAATAGAAGTACGATTGAAGAAACCGTCAGCATAGAACTTACGGTTCCATCTAGCCATTTCAACAGTAAAATGGTGAGACCTAGCAGCCAATCTAGTAGTTCATAGATTAAATAAATAGTATGTAGATTAAATAAAGGCTTCAGTTCGGGATTCCTTGTGGGTTAACCCGGATCAACTACACCTGATGAAGGCCGGAGGACACAACAGCTGAAACGTTGCGATAACAACAACAAAGATGAGGACAATAGTCCGACTGTGAATAATGTAAATAAATTTTCAAAATGTAAAAAAACTACGAAGCCGATTTAAAGATGTATATGTATCTGAATGAGAGACATCTATAGATGTTAGGCAACCTGGTCGTGCTGGGAACTTTCCAGCAACCCCTCGTGTATATATATGTGTACTTGTGCTTTTCCGCTCGGCATATTTTCACACAGTACTTTATTTAATGTATACGAAAGCGGAGTAATTCCTTGGCAAACATCTCCACATGAGCACCAGAATACACGCCCATCCCTAGCAATTATAAACGTAGACCAGTACGGGGAGGCGATTATGAAAATTATTTAGGAGTCTTGTGGCGGAATTTATTCATGATTTAACCAAATTATATTTTCTAGAAAATGACATGAGAAAGAATTCCTTTGACATTTTCCGAAAGAAAAAAAAATGAAGGTCGAAGAATTGAATATGATGATGAAATTCTATAAGCGTGATCACAAGCTTTCGAGCGTAAAAGTCTGGATTGGTAATGTCGGTATATTAAAGCAGGTTGGCTCTCCCCATTAAAAAAAATGGTGGAATTCTATCTTTTTTTCAAAAAATCATTTCACCCCAAGTAAGGCAACAAATGATTTGGAAAAAATATTTTGCGTCATTATTTATCGTGTCAAAATGCAACTTTTAAATGGAGATCAATAAGACGGTTGAAAACTCGACCGGCCCTACTGCCTATAGTAGTGATACCCAACGTGGGGCACATTCCCCACCAGAGGGGCATGGTGGGGCATGCGTAGCATGTGCACTCTTCGGCTTTCTATACCAACAGAATAAGGGGGCAATTCGAGAATGAGTTATTAACAGTGAATTAAATTCTGGTGAATCTGATGGTTTGGTTTGTTTTGTTTTACGGCATATCAAAATCTCAATGGGTCATTTAATGCCGACAACTCCCCCCCCCCTGGTAATATTTTTGTTTTGTCAAAAATCCATTTCTGTTAATATTTTTTTCCTCAAAAACGTATAGCTGGTAATATTATTTTTTTCCCAAACACGTACAGCTGGCAACATTATTTTTTCAAAAACGTGTTATCAGAGGCCTTGCTGTTAGACGTAGATCTGGGTTTGGGGGTTAACTATTTTCCCATAGCTGGGACGTTAACAGGTACTACCACCCCGGGTCAGGATGGAGCTGGGAACACCAGCAATTAAGAGGTGGTTCCACACTCCTCAAAACCTCCCGTTGGACGTAGTTTATCGTCTTACCCTGGACGCGATGGAGTTTATCGTCTTACCCTGGACGCGATGGAGTTTATCGTCATACCCAGGACGGTTGGTGAATCTGCGTGAGAGTGTTAATGTTAATGGATGTGAATACATACGATGTATATACGGTATGCATACATAAAAAATATTTTGTATGTATGTACGTACATGTGTAATTGGCATACAGGGTATTTCCCGTCTCCCCACAATCGTGTGTGTCGGTCAACAATGTCGCTGGAAGAGCCCATGTTTTGTCGGCCAATCAGCTCGTGTAAGCATTCAGTTTGGTCTCTTCACGTGAACTGCAGTAACATTTTAAATATGTAAGAATTAAAATATTACAGGGGGGAGCACCAGAAATTTAAAAATACCAAAGTGAAGAATGGCCCCAAATCGGTTGGGAGCCACTGGCCTATAACTATTAACATTTGCCAGTCCGAGGCAGAACCGAGGAGTGATATTTTTTCCCTCTGCAACGTTATTAGACTTTACTCTTCTCTAACGAAAATGACATCAGCCTCTCATTAGGCTCAATGTTTGTTTTGGAGGCTCGTTGTGACGATTGCTGCAATTGTTAATATACTTTATGATAGCGCCACCGATAATGCCCTTCATTCAATGCCTTGGGGCACCCGCTTTATGAATATTGGAGGGCTCCTCTCTTCAGGGACAATTGTTACGGGATACTAGTGTCTTTGGGTAAAAAAAAAATATATATATATATATATATAGTTTAGGAAAAATTAATACTAAATTTTAAGTAATAGAATTTACCAATGTAAAAATAGTCACTAATCAATCTCATAAATAAAATTCAAACTGATAAAGATATCACCTTAATAATCACTTACTACTAGATGTAAACTTATATTTGAGAAAAAGTTTCTAGTGTTTTAATGTAAATTCTATATATCTCTTAATCGACTATTTCACATTAAATCACCAAAATGTCCGTAATAAGGTTTTTAAAAAAACTTTAACATATAATTAAATGGCTTAGACTGTTTAAACTGAAAAATTTACGAAATCTCAAAGTAAAGAAAAAAACAACGCCTATTCCAATGGAAGTTAATGACACTTGTTTACAACTTCTTTCTCTCTTTTTTTCTCTCTTTTTCTTTTTCTCTTTTTTCAATATATACTTCTTTTCCCATCCCATTTCCTAATCAAGATATAACTTCCGTTAACAGATTTAAAGTGTCAATGTCTAGATTTCAGCGAATATTTAAATTTGAAACAATAGAAATGTTACATCTAACTCAACGCTGTCTCTCTACCCCCCTACACTGCCCCCACTTCGTGAGTTTCCTTATTATTGCCCGTCATAAATGTGTAAATTTATTTTCATTTTTTCATTTCAACATTTGGAAATAAATCTGATGATCCACTGTCCTTTGGAAGGGCTGTGGTGAAATAATTTATTATATGGAACCTTAAAGCAATCTGTTTTTATTTAATATATATATATATATATATATATATATATATATATATATTAGGCTATGGGCCCAAAGGTCAAAATCACTCTAGATTTTTGATTCTGTGACCTACGTTTGGGGTGGAAGTAAAAAAGGTGGCAAATGAATGGCAAAAGATTCCTGATCATCATACTTTTTTTCCCAAGCATAAATGTTGCGCATGAGGGAGAATGGCAGCCATATTTAAAGATGGCCGACAATCATTCAATTAAAATATGAGGATTTACTTAAACCCTCATAACACCCAAACCAGGGAACATAGAATCATGTATTTTACCACATTTTATTCCCCATTAAATTCTGCTTCATATAATATATAGATATTGAACTGCATATCCATGGTATTTTTAAAATTTGAGAATATTTGTTAAAAAAAAAAGCTTTTTTTCAAACATTTTTTAAATACCGCTTCAATAGTTTTTATGTATAGCTTAAAAATACATTTCTTTGTTAAATTTTGATATTCCTCCCATAGAGGCACTTATATTCTACCAATATCACTAGTCACATAAATTTATTATTATATTTTTATAGCTAGAGACATCATTTTAACCTGAGATGTATTTGCGATTTTGTGTAATTTCAAAGGTGGTTCCTTCTCAGCAAAATGGTATAGATAATAATTGACAAATTTTTTATTCAAAAGTAACTGATTATGCAACTTCATTAATATCATTGTCATCATCAGTGTCATCATCTTTGTTATCATCAGTATCATCATCATCATCTACAGCATTGTGTCCAGTAATTTGACAGCAAGTATCTCTAATACACTTGCACAGATCTGTGCATGGTACTTTGTTTTGCAGACATGTGCAAATGTTTGCATCAGTACACTGGCTTTTTTTACACTTAGCAGAGCAGTGTATTAAATCCATTAAACTCTCTGGAGCAGGAGGAAGATTCATCCAATGGATTATTAGCTCTCCATTTTCTATCCATGATGATCAGGGGATGGTATTTCTGGATTTGCATGGAGGCTCCTTTTATAGACACCTGCAAAAATCAAAGAAAATAAACTCTTGAATAATCTTCATGAGATCCAATCTAATTATTAAAATGTCTATTTTAATTCTGAGGCATAAAATGTTTTATTTTGATCAACAACTATTTTTGTACTGCTGGTTTATTACTGATGTTTATATTAAATTTATATTTATGATCAAACCAAACATTTTATCTTTTCTAATAAGGAATTAAACATAAAATTGTATATCTTTAATGTTGGAAATCTTGTAGCAAATTTATTATTATTCATAAAACCTACCTGCTTGATAATTAGCTCGCTTGATATGTTCACTTAGAGCATCTTGATTTGGAGGCATTGTAATTTCCAATTTTCTTTGGAATCTGAACATGTTGTACCTGGCTTCATTGACACTTGTGGTGTTTTGTTGCCCAGACAACCTGCAAACAAACATCTCCAATGATTTTGCTGTGTCTGGTTTCACATCAAATTGTTCACCAAGATCTCTGAATGTGTAACAAAAATCCTTCTCTTTCAGTAATAAGCCAAGGGCTTTCTTTTTTCCCTTTCCATAGAAGGAGCTCACACTATCGCAACCAGTAAAGCAATGTAGACCAATCAATGCTTGGCTAATGCAATCTCCAATGCTGTCTTTTATGATCCTCATATCTATGGCTCTCAAATTTGTTCCTCTCCCTGTATGGAAGTATAAATGTGCTGGAATAAGATCTTGCAGAGCAACTCCAATTACAAACACATCAGTATCAGGACTCATGATGATAACATTGGTACTAATGGTGGCTGCAAAAGAGGCATGCAAATAGATTCGAGTATCTGCTTCTTCTTGTGAGGTAGTCTTGACTCTTCTTCTCTGATGATCATATCACTTGCCTCCTTTCCAGGTGAGAATGAATGGCATTTCCTGTTGTGTGCCAAGAACACCTTCACTCCTCTCAGCACTGGTGTTGAAACTTTGGACCATGTTTCATCCAGGAATTCTATTAAAGATTTCTTGTTCTCTCCATTCAAAAGAAACTTCTTCCACTGTTGAGGAAGAAACTGACCATGGATTCTTATCTGGGAGCCACTAGCTGCTCTTTTGGCCCTCTCAATATTTTTAATCGAGATCTGCCAGTATGTATCAGTCACAAAGTGAATTTCTTTTGAATTATTTGACTTCGCTATGTTCACTAATCTTTTCAAGATAACAAAAGCAAGATTAAAAATGTTCTCTCGCCTGGTAGCTTGTTTATGTTTAGCTGCTGAATAAAAGACATACCATCCACTATATATATGCCACCTTCTATGGGGTTATCAACCAAAGGATTTTCTGCATAACCCTCTAGAGCATGAAGCAAGTTTGTCTTAGTCTTAACCAGAGATCCTTGTGAATTTGCAAGTGGCAATGGGCCTAAAGAATAGGATAGTAACTCTTGCGGATTGATGTTTCTGATCCTACCTATCACAACTAATCTTGCTAGAAGATTTCTGTCTGCTTTCAAAGTGATATCTTTTCCATGGACATGATGTTTTAATTTTTTAGACATACTGGTGAATGTTTTCAAATTCATTTTCTTCATGTTGGCAAAAAACTCGACTTTTCTTGTTTGTAGACGCTGCTCACAGAAATTTTTAAGTTCTGATTCACCCCTTGCATTGGCAAATTGCAGATCATTTTGAATATCTTGTGTCGCAACTACTCCTGATGCAATATGAATCAACTCATCTGGTTCATACTCAAATGGATTAAGCATACAGTTGATTGTATCAGTGATCTTCTCAACAGCAGCCTTATCATGTTTCATACGACTGTGCAAGAGATCTGATCGAGTTTCACTTTGCTCTCCTTTGCCAGCCATGGTCTCGCATTCACGTGTAATTGACCCTCTTGCATGGTGAGACCATATCCATCTGTTGACTGATCCTTTGCTAGTGCTGAAACCTGTAAACCCTCCTTTTGTTTTAGAGTCTCTATTAGCAGTTTGCTCGATGGTTTGGTCACAAGGAATTTTTGCAAAAGCATTTGAGCTTCTTTGAACAGCAAAATCACCTTCTTTCTATGCATTGTTGATATACTGCTGGATGAGTAGTAGAAAGATTAGACGTCTCCAACCAGTATACGGGAAGATATCTACTGTAGTTGATATGGTCATATGCAAACACCAATGGTAGCATCTGTCTCACACTTGCCAAGTGAAGTTCCCAGTCTGACTCCCGAATACCTCTAAGAAAAAGTAGAAGAATCTCTACCATATCAATATAAGAACTCCAGAATGCAAAAGTTTTCTTTTTGTTGCCAACTTGTATAAACTCTTGATAGGAGGACAGAAAACTTTGAAAATGTTCTCCCTTGAGCAGTTCTTGATACTGAGGTCCTGGGAATGATTGCAACAAGGATGTCATTATTTGATAAATCCAGAACATTTCGTTAAAACTTGTAATTATTTTGTAGGGACATCCAAATGTTACTGTAAAGCTGATTTATTATTTGTAACAAGATTAAAATCTTGTCAAATTCAATAATTTGGGGTGTTTAATTGTTAACAACAATAAAACATATAAAAGGAAAAATATTTTTCAATTTTTGTTTTTTGAGGTACAAAAAATCTTTTGTTTTTGTCAAAGATTTTAAAATAAATTGATTATGCTATTTTTAGTAGTACAGTTAAAAATTGAGTTAATAAAAAAGCACGAGAAAAATTACGGCATATGTAAACAAACCAACTTTAAAATTTAAAGTTGGTTTGTTTACATATGCCGTAATTATAACCAGCAATAGACAAGATTTAAAGTTTAAATCTTGTCTATTGCTGGTTATATTTTACTAAGAATATTATTCAATTTTTTTCCTACAAAATAACTTTTATAACATTTATTTTTTTACATGTTTCATAAACGACGATTAAATTTCTATGGAAAATAAAAGTAAGAAAATTGAATTGTCGTCTGTTGAACTAATCAGATTAATGAATGAATGTTTAAAATCATACATTATACTTATGGAAATTTAGCAGAAAAATTCAATGTGATTGGCAATATTGCAGTAAGTCATTAAAAAAAAATAAACACGAAAAGGTTAGATATTATTTAAAAAATAAACAATGTGAAGTGAATCTTAGGAAATCGGAAAATAAAATAAAAATCCAAACACTATTAGTGTTGTAATTTTTATTGATACAAAATTTTAATAGTATTAAAACTTAAATTTACCTTCGAAAAATTCTGCATCATCGTGATGTTTTTCCAAGTTTTTCTTAGCTCATTCAAATCGTTGAGAATCTGTAAAACGCGCATAACAGATTTGGTGAAATCCACCACGCCGTGGTATGCCGCTTGAAACACCGGTAACATCAAAGTTTTTAGCAATTTTTGCTTGTGGTCCGTCTAGAAATTTCCATTTCGAAACACATTCTAGAAAGCGCGTCCATGTCTTTTCTGAAAAAGATTTAACTTTGCACGTTTTAGACGGAAACATGCACATAAAACACGCTTTTTCCTGTTTGTTTACATTAGACATTTCTTCTCGCTGGAGGCAGCCATGTTAATTCATTACACATGCTACAGTGATCGTGATTGGTTAATTATCAGCAGTCACTGAAAGACGTATTCTGATTGGGTACTTTTTTGTACGAAGCCACCTAAAATTTCAGTATCTAATTTGTGGATTAAAATTCAAATTGTTAATTAATGCAACAAAATCTTGCGAGGGAAAAGTTACCGAGTGTTTTTTATGATTTTATACGTATTATATCAAAAAATTACGCCCACCCTTTTTGTATCTCATTAAAAGTCATCTTTTTCCCCTTGAGCAACCGGTCTATATATATATATATATATATATATATATATATATATATATATATATATATATATATATATATATATCTGTCTATATTTCTGAGATGAGGTATTATGTACAGTATTTACATTAGTCGGACTATTGTCCTCATCTTTGTCGCCATATTTGTCACAACGTTTCGGCCGTTGTACGCTCCGGCCTTCTTCAGGTGGTTGGAATTTCGAACCGAACCCTTTATTTCGATCACTTTATCCACTGTGCCATGTGTCCTCAAGGACACATGGCACAGTGGATAAACTGATAACTGATAACTGATAACTGACATCCATCAAACATGGCTCGTGGAACTAGAACAGTGATCGAAATAAAGGGTTCGGTTCGAAATTCCAACCACCTGAAGAAGGCCGGAGCGTACAACGGCCGAAACGTTGTGACAAATATGGCGACAAAGATGAGGACAATAGTCCGACTAATGTAAATACTATATATATATATATATATATATATATATATATATATATATATATATATATATATATATAAAAAGAAGAGAGGTACCGCAAACTTTTTTGGTTGTAATGTGGATTTTTTAAAAGAATATTATCCTTTATTTTTCATAATTTTACAACACGCGTTTCTGGTCTCGCGACCATCTTCAAGTAAAGGGTGGAGATTTCCACATATTATTAAAAATAATTAATTTTTTCTTTATATTTTTCAATGTTAAATATTCTCGATGCGAGACATTACACAAAAACATATATATATATATATATAATAAAATAAATAAGAAGTTTTATACTATTGTTACGAGTGTGTGTACGCTGTATAGTAAATATTCATGGGTTCCTGGAACATTTATCCCGCAAGCATTATTGGTGGACTCATGTGAGTCCAGGTAAAGTAAGAAAAAAAAACAATGAGTTTAAAACGTACGGTAATTGTGTGTATGTACACCCTTGTTCAAATTAATTGAAACAACAGCTTTAGTTTCCTTTCTTTCAATATACGGTCAGCTTTAGACCCACTGGAGTGACAGGGTGGAATTGATTTCTGTTTTTTCCTCAGATTAGGTCATTTGCAGTGGCATTGAGTAATATAAATCTATTTTCTGGGTGTATGGTGACCTTGAAAAATACTGTGTCATCCATGATTGCATCAGATTTTTATCACGCCCAGAGACTATTTTCTCAACTATCGATTAGTTGTCCTACGGTTATTGTCTGCGATGGATGTTGCTCCAGGGAAGCGTACAAAAAGCGTAACGCTGCACAAACATACTGGCAAGCCATTTTTGCATGTAGTCTATTTTCCATGTTTTCTGTGTTTTCCTTTTCTCCACGTACCTAAATCACACCTTTTGGTGACTTTATTTTCCTCCACTGTTGCTCTCACTTTATGTTAGAGACAGTATTTCTGACCATTCCTTCTTTCTGTAAAGTAACCTAAGCCTGATTGAGCCACTTCTAGTGTCTCCTACTAGAGCAGGGGTGGGCAAACTACGGCCTGCGGGCCACATGCGACCCGCCAAACGATGTCGTGCGGCCCGCCCAGCACAAACAGATTTTTTATTCAATACTAACATGCCCACGCAGCCAAAAATAACAACTTAAAATTGTTATAAATAAGTAAGTTTTTCTACTTACATGGTACTTAAAATGTTATTTATTAAAACTATTTTTCCTTCAAAAGCCCTTTATTTCGCCAATTTTAAATATCAATTATTTTGGTTTATATATACTATGCGGCCCAGTAAAACTATAAAGTTTTAGAATGCGGATCTTGTACTAAAAGGTTTGCCCACCCCTGTACTAGAGCTTCACATAGCAGATGCAATTCCTTCCACTTTCTCCCTCTTCAAACCTTAATTCCCCCCTGAAATTTAAGGAATTTTTGAATCCTGATATAGAATTCTCTCCCTTGTTCTAGCCACTAAAACTAATGCACTGAACGGAGGTTGCAATGGGTTCGATTCTCCAATCAAAACTGCACTGCTCAAAATCCTCTGCTGATCTCGCCATCTTTTTTCTTCTCCTTAGTAAGAACGGTTGTTAGTACTACTTCATATGGTATCAGGGACCGCAAAATCTTTGACAAAATGGCATATTGATATATCCAAGCCTTAAAGCAATCTGGCAACCTTGATTTGTCCACTTTGCTCAACATTGCTTCTTGGTCTATAAAACAGTTTGGGATAATACTTAGAGCTTCTACATCACAATTGAATATCTTACCCAGGCACATACCTATTTTTTCTTTTAACAACGGGATTATGGTTTTTGCAATCTTAAAACAACGCTTTTCTATCACAATCCCTCCCTTGATATTGTCAGTTAAACTCCATTCTTGTTCAAGTCATAATCCTTTCTAAACTCTGTAGAATCCATTGACATCCAGAAACAGAAAATATAATAACTGTCAAGTCATCCATATATTCGGATCGGATGTTGTCATATTCTATTTCTCATTGATGGACCTTGGCACTCAACTTTTACTGATTTGACTGACATGTCCATGGTTAGGGTAAATAATATCACTGAAATAGTACGTCAATAATGGTGAGGGGCTTTGCGGTTAAAATGAACAGTTGATTTACCCATACTAAGAAGATTAATGAAGGATGGTAATGATGAGGAAACGTACAGGTAATTTTAACAAAACAAGATAAGGAATTTATTCACAAATTTACACACCTGAAGATGTGTCAGCAGCTTGCTTCAGGCAAATAATTTAGAAATATTTGAAGTCCATAGTTATAATGAATTGTCATGAAGAGGAAATGTTCAAACAACAGATTTAATGATCAGACACAAAATAATATTAAAAAATGTTTAGAACCAAGGTACGGAGAGTTTGTTGCTCACAGAAGGGAGATAGTTTGAAATACGGGAGGTTTAATGACTATGTAGTCATCCGTATAGACACAAATCCCTTCGCAAACAAAATTTTAAAGGTGCATTAACCTACGAACCGCTCGATGAATATTACGACCCTTGTTTACGTCTAAGATCGCCATGCCACGAGCATTGCAACGAACCACCCTAATTGGCTTCGTATTTCCTTGTGAGATGTAAGTTCCATTCAAGCAGCTTCTTTTCACGAACGAACTCCCAAGCGGTTACTTCCCGGATCACTATAATCTTAACCTATTTAAAACCAGAGTTAACTGATATGTTCCACACGTATCCGGATAAGTATAAGAGGTTTAAGCTGATTGAACATGTATCGTTTGCTTTTCTGAAAGAAAACAGACACTGTTTTAGGCTCTAGCTTAAACTATTGGCTTTCAAAAAATATTTTGCCTCCTTCCGATTTGTGGAAAATGGCGTTTGATTTATTTCGGCACCAATCAGAAGGATTCGCTCCAAATCCCGATAAAAATTCTAGAGCCGGTCTTGGTGTATAAAAGAATAGAAGTCAGTTGAATCGATGAAAGGAGTTAACGATGACAGTTAACTCTGCTTGTCGACTCGCTGCCCTGAGCGGAGAGGAACTCAGACGAAGCTATGCCGAAGTAAGACAGCTACTCGAACCCGTGTATACGAGACCTACGGGCAATTTTTGCTCGTACCTGCGAGCTCGGATTGCCCCACATATAAAGCTGGACTTGTGTCACATCCCGCTTTGAGGTGAGGTCTCGAATAAATGCCGTAGTAGAGACGACATCATCAGTTGCAAGGAGAGGCCAGGTCACTCTGGTCCGGGAGATGACATAAGCTGCTGGTTGAATCCAGGTCACTCCGGTCAAGAAGCAACGACAAAAGAAATTTGACACTGCCAGCCGAGGATTAAAAAGAAAATCAAAGTCGCTCCCTCATCTAAGAAAAATTCATCGACTGGTGTGATTGTTGGAGTTTTGGGGTACCTTTGTGTACTAGTGAGCCAGCCAAAATGAGCTGACTCATTTTATAGTTCACCAATAGAAGTTTTAACAAATCAGAAGGCTCAAAATATTCAATGCGACGTGTATAAAGGCGGCCATGTTTTTTTTTCCGGAATATACACTGCCAGCCTTTGATATCGAAGACTGAAGAATTACGGAACAGCTGCTGGTGCTATTGGCGATATAGTCAGATTCAGTAGAGTGTCCGACTCGTAGGTGTTAATCTTTAAGGTTGTTTCATTGAACAGATTACGTACTACGTTGGATTCTATATTCATAGACTATGGTGAACATGGTCAACAGTGATATCCGTTATTTCACTGTTATCAAGAAAAGTCGCTACAGACATTGTATCTACTTCTTGAAAAGCGTCCAGAGAAGTACTACCTTTCCCTTTTTCTATATTTGGTATAATATCGTTTGACTTTCTGGGGGATTCATGCAGCATATTTTATATTGTAAAAACAGAATAATTTGTTTGCAGTATACCTGTTATCCTAGATGACGCCCTGCGAACATAACTGATCTAAACACAGATCTGGGGTTCACACTTGAGAAAGCAAGAAGTGCACGTCACCCAGCAAAAACAATAACAGACGTAGATTACACAGATAACCTTGCCTTGTTGTCAGACACAATTAATAAGGCTACCAAACTTCTCATCTCCTCGAAGAAGCGGTCAGTAAGATTGGTCTCATGCTGGCAAAACAGAATTTATCAGCTACAACCAAGAAGGAGAAAAAACGTTTACCTTGGCAGCAACATCCAGTCTCCAGGCGAGAGACATCAAAATCCGCCTGGGGTGTCCTTGATGGTCTGAGCACCATCTGGAAGTCCTCCCTCTCTGACAATCTTAAGCGGGTATTCTTTAAGGCCACTGTAGAATCTGTCTTGCCCTACGCCTCAACAACATGGACACTGACGAAACATACACAAGGATGTTACGAGTTGCATTGGACATCAGCTGGAAAAAACAACCAACAAAGAAACGCCTGTATGGACACCTTCTTCCTATCTCAGTTTCGCTAAGAGAGAGAGAAGGCTTCAGCTAGCTGGTAACTCCTGAGGAAGTAAGTCAGAACTATGGAACCCATTGCGCGGCAAAAGATCGGTTAGGAGACCTCATCACACCTACATTGACCAACTTGTAGATGACTCTGGATGCCATCTGAAGGACCTGCCGAGAGCGATGTCTAACAAAGGTGGTTGGAAGGAACGTGTCAGAATGCCAGAAGAATTTTCACCTTATTATGATATCCTTTATTGTAAAAAAGGCAGATTTTATATCATTATATATTTTCTATTTGTATATACATGTTATTGGCCATTATGTGGCATACAGAATATTTGATTTGTGTAATTCCTTTCATTTTGTGTGTTCAATAAATTTAACGTCTTCCTCTTTGTTAAACTCGGCTCGTGTCGTCTGTGATTGTCGTGTGCTTTGGGCTTTATACAGTAACGTTATCACAAACATTTGTTTTTATTACGATACCCTTTTTTCGTGGGGCTTTTACCTTGTAAAAAATCCTATATAAGCTGGGACTCTGTAACCCTCCACCTTGAGTAGCCCTCGGGCCTTGTACAGTGTGAACATCAGGCGTATATTCAAGATTGCCATTTCGTTTGTCTTGGAGTCCCGAAAGCGGGTTGGGGGTGGGGTGGCTTCCCTAGGGATCTAAGCTTAAGTCTTAGCTGCTGAATCTTCTTATCCCGACAGTCATTTTTTTTTCAGAATCTTTCTAACGATGGTACTAGTTATTATTGTATGCAATGTACTCTCATTATTGCTCGTAAAATAGAGATCGCATCTTGATCGAACGACTGCCACTCATTCTTTTGGTTCACTGTGGGACATTCAATCGGCTAACGCGTTACCCTCGCCGGGTTTCGAGGGACCGGCATATGGAAGCACTTAGCTCTGTCCCGTCTCGCCAGGGTAAATTACCTCGTGTTGCGTTCGCCTTTCTCTCCAAATATTCCTCTCCTGCCCTAGGGAATCTAGCAGATTCTTGCATTTCTTAACCACAAATGTATTTCAGTGTTGTAATGCGATGGTTGCTTCAGTCGAAAGCCAAGCGTTAGTCTTATTGGGGATCTCATTCTCTCCCCACTATCACAATCTAAGTTTTCATTCATTTTTGACTAGGATTTCTTTCATCTGATTTCTCTTGCTTTTCAGTATTAGATGTAATAGTCTCTAAATTCCTTCGATGAAGCCTTGTCAATTATTCTTTTTATAAAACCTTTCCACGTTTTCATAGTTTCCCCCCTAAAACAGACATAGCAGCAGAAGGGTTTGGGGCTCTGCAGAACCCTACATGTGTGAGATTTCCGAATTAATTACAGGACTGTCTACACTCGGCCTTTCTCTCTGCAGCCTCAATGCCAGATGTAAAGCTCTTTTCGCCTCCAAGAAGTGAACAGACGACATGCACCCGTTTGTTCCTACATGACAGATTTTTGACAGCAGAACTTTCCCTTTCTCAGATATAAAAAGAAATATAATTCCCCCCCACCACCGCAAGCAAGGCAATAAAGCCAAGAGGCAAGGGTTTACTGAGTGTTAGAGAATATGAGAAAAATATACTATTAAGGAGAGAGAAAACAATAAAAGAACAAGAATTAAGAAGACAGAAGATAACGATTGACATTGCATTTAAATGTTTGAAGATCAAAGGCAATAAAGCCACTAGGATGCAAATGGGTTACTGAGTGTTAGAGAATATGAGAAAAACTACTATTAAGGAGAGAGAACAATAAAAGAACAAGAATTAAGAAGACAGAAGATAACGATTGACATTGCATTTCAATTTTTGAAGATCAAAGGCAATAAAGCCACTAGGATGCAAATGGGTTACTGAGTGTTAGAGAATATGAGAAAAACTACTATTAAGGAGAGAGAACAATAAAAGAAAAGAATTAAGAAGACAGAAGATAACAATTGACATTGCATTTAAATGTTTGAAGATCAAAGGCAATAAAGCCACTAGGATGCAAATGGGTTACTGAGTGTTAGAGAATATGAGAAAAACTACTATGAAGGAGAGAGAACAATAAAAGAACAAGAATTAAGAAGACAGAAGATAACGATTGACATTGCATTTCAATTTTTAAAGATCAATAGCAATAAAGCCACTAGGATGCAAATGGGTTACTGAGTGTTAGAGAATATGAGAAACGCTACTATTAAGGAGAGAGGTCAATAAAAGAACAAGAATTAAGAAGACAGAAGATAACAATTGACACTGAATTTGAATTTTTGAAGATCAAAGGCAATAAAGCCACTAGGACGCAAGGGGTTACTGAGTGTTAGAGAATATGAGAAAAACTACTATTAAGGAGAGAGGTCAATAAAAGAACAAGAATTAAGAAGACAGAAGATAACAATTGACATTGAATTTCAATTTTTGAAGATCAAAGGCAATAAAGCCACTAGGATGCAAATGGGTTACTGAGTGTTAGAGAATATGAGAAAAACTACTATTAAGGAGAGAGGTCAATAAAAGAACAAGAATTAAGAAGACAGAAGATAACAATTGACATTGCATTTAAATGTTTGAAGATCAAAGGCAATAAAGCCACTAGGATGCAAATGGGTTACTGAGTGTTAGAGAATATGAGAAACGCTACTATTAAGGAGAGAGGTCAATAAAAGAACAAGAATTAAGAAGACAGATGATAACAATTGACATTGAATTTCAATTTTTGAAGATC